>CM031919.1:31578429-31685285 GCA_018703695.1 Prunus fruticosa
AATTACATCCTTTTTCTTTTAATACAAATTCTATTATAAGGGATATTAAAAGTGAGAATTCGAATTTGAGTGGAAGGAGGACTCTCTAGCAGAACCCACGTCTGCAAATTACCAGTTCTCATAGTGCCTTCCAAAAGACTTTGTTTCTCATGTGACAGAGAATGTATGTGCCCTTGCTCACCGAGAAACATTACACACCGCCAGATATTTTATAGAACTCAACAGCAGTACCATCCATCTTCCATCTTCTAAGTGCAACAAGAAAACTTGACAAACCATTCACCATAAAATTTCAACTTTATAATATGGAACACCAAAATTATTGTCAACGTTGGCATATAGAATCCTTTAACTGAGTAAATTACCAGCAGTAACAATTTCACAAAACTTGTAGTTGGAGTTTTGGATTTGATCCAATATATTACACAAATTTCAAACAATGAGATATCCATTGAAACGGTGGGGTGATACAGAGCAAGTCGACTAGCGACTAATAACAAGTTAACAACAGCATAAGTACACAGAGACACGAAAAACATTTAGGATTAATAAGCTGGAGCTGGAACTTAAAATTAACATAAAACCCAAATGCGGGAAAAAGAAGAACCCTAGTAGAAACCTAAAGATTATATTTGTATCTTTTATTTGTTGGATCATCAAACACATCCAAAGAACTGTTCCAAGGATGGGGAGTTGAACACATTAGAAGCAGCCCGTTCAGTTCTGGTAGGAGAGATGTGAAGCTGATACTTGATAAACCTCTGCAACCAGTAAATAAATGAATAATTCAGATGACAACCATGGAAATGAGCATATACATCAGAACATGGGGCATGAGATTGAAGAATGACGTGTAGAAAAACAAGGTAAGCAATAAGAATATACAGATAATTGAAAGATGATGTCAGGATTTGTGTCGCATATGCCAATCTGGTTCCAATTGGCGAACAAAAGATGTTCGTCCATTCTCTGTGCTACAGAAGAGAACCTGCAAATAAATCACAAGGATTATGTAGATAACACAAGAAATTGAAGAAGAAAAAAATAACAGCATCCCAGCAAGTTGAATGTATGAAATAACTGAAATATCATTTCATCAACTAGTTGTACTTTAAGACTTGTAATTGTAAGTTGGTTTTCAAATATAACAGACAGACTTCCAAAAATGAGTAAGATAATACTAAGCCAATCAGAAAAGCACATCTTAACATACGCAAAAACCATCCTTCAAATGCCTATTGGAAATGGTGATGTTCCACTTCAACTTCTGTGGCTCTATTAAGTCAAGTGTGGGACAAATTTCAATCAAATTCATTACTTTTTCATTCTGTGTGACCACTTTCTCACATACTGTAGCTTTTTCCTAAGTAACAACCAAAGCAGTCATTTTTTATTTGAGAACCTATTGGGCCTTCCCTCAATTATCTCACCAATCTTGCTCAGGGCCGGCCCCTAAGTTTCTGCAATTACTCTTAATTTCTTTCAGTCAAAATGGAAATATCGGGATCCAAGAATACAAGTACTGGTTAGTTTCCAAGATCATGGCTCATTCCAAAAAGCTGTATTGTAAGTCTTATGAGTTCAAAAGAAAATTTGTTTGTTGATGGTTTATATTGATTAGCTCCAATTCATAAAAAGTGAAAGTACAAAAATGATTTCTTTCAAAAATAAAGAAAAAAGAATCTGCATAAGATGCAGAATGAAAAAAGTAACCAGAAAGCCAAACACAACTGCCTGCACATAGAATTAATAAGCAAGCAGGGTTATTAAAAAAAGTAAAAATAAAAATTGGGATTCTCAAAAGTTATATAACACTATCAACCCATATCTATTTTTTTAATCAAAGTACTATCAACCCATATACCTACCTTTTCTTTCACCAAACCCCCCGATGTGAAAACCCCAGCATCTTCCAAAGCCAGTAGAACCTTTTTCTGAAAGCAAGAAGCAATATCATTTTGCAAATGATAATAAAAACGAATATTTACAACACAGCAATAGGCATAGATTGAACAGTAGAATTTAAACAGCATGAATAAGATATGAAATTAAACAACATGCATGAAAACCTATTAATCTCATAAAAAATGACAGAACCCAAGCAAAATGATTGATACAAAGAGGCTTGCACGCACTTCAGTTTCATCGTCGAGAACTCTTTCCATGAGATACAAATCACAAAATTTTGTGATCTCCAAGAGTACTTCCAGCACTGAGTACCTCACAGTCACTTGTTTCTGCCAAGCACAAGGTAAAAAAAGTAATGTTAATTTTCCAGTTATTACAACTTCCATCACTAAATTTACAGAAAAAATGCTACTGGAAAGACAATCAGACACCTGAAGTTCTTCTGGGGTACTTTCCTCGAGGACTACTCCAAGTAAACGACAAGTTACCTACAATAAACTTTAAAACATGAATTTGTTGATGCAAAATTACAAAGAAAAAACTTTCATGCTTATACAAATTATTCAAATTTTCATTACATTACATGACTTCCTAGGGTATCACATAGTAAATACCAGCTACTTAACCAATATTACACATTTGAAGCTTTATAGTTTTAATTATGAAGTGCCGCTAAATATAAAAGTAAAACCCAAAGGTCGTATAGCTTCACTATATCGAGAAGAGGCAAAACACGAGTTCTCAATGACACTTACCTTTCTTCCTTCACTCAGTTTCTGCCGAACTATTTGCCCCAAAGTTGGCTGGAATTAGAAAAAGAAAAAGAAAAAAAAAAGGATTCAGCATAAATAAACAATGTCAATACAAAGTGGCATGCAAACCCATCTGGCAGACATTTACCTTTACTGGCTGAAAGAACTCATCAACAACATTTTGTGCTCTTGTGTCCTCTGAAGATGAAACTCCTGAAGTTGTCAATGTTGCATTTGACTGTGAACTGATGCCAGAACTACTGGATGCAGGTGCCTGTCTCTTTGGTTGCCTTCTTTGAGGTCCACTGGGTGATCTCAGCAGCCTCCAGGTGAAAACTATTGCAACAGCAAAGCCCGCGATAGCCCCAATAGAACGTGAATTCTGATAACATTGAAAAATCTTGAGACAACTCAACTTCAACATCTCTATTCCAGCATTACTTTGATACTTATAAGCCAAAGATGAAACGTAATAGAATGGGATAATCCCAAAAAAAAAAAAATATATATGATAATATACCTATGAAATCCACTAAACCCATCAGGCTTATAGAATTCTATTTTTCTTGTAACATACATTTTAGTCCGTGCATTCGATCTTGAAACAGAAGAAAATAGGTAAAATCTACCACTTGACACGGTTACATTAGCTTCATTTACCTCTTGAGTATCTCTTTACCCTAACGTGAATTCTGATAACATTGAAAAATCTTGAAACAGCTCAACTTTGACATCTCTATTCCAGCAATACTTTGATACTTATAAGCCAAAGATGAAACGTAATAGAATGGGATAATCCCAAAAAAAAAAAATGATAATATACCTATGAAATCCACTAAACCCATCAGGCTTATAGAATTCTATTTTTCTTGTAACATACATTTCAGTCCGTGCATTCGATCTTGAAACAGAAGAAAATAGGTAATATCTACCACTTGACACGGTTCACATTAGCTTCACTTACCTCTTGAGTATCTCTTTATCCTCGGTCAATTCTACTTATAGCTTTGTGTATCAGTTGAGAGCCAGTCATTGTACAAAAAGTACACTAATGCAGGAAATGCATGACACAGGGTTTCTGGGTACTAACTAAAGACATGCAGCAGATTCGCAGCACCCATCGCAATTCACAAATTGGAGATAAAGTAATGGAAATTAGGCTTCACTAAGTTATATTGAACTGAAAGGGCCAATGTTTGCAAGTATGTCTCTGTTTTTCCTACGCTACAAAGTATCAAATATGGTCATCCTAAATTTCTGAAATTGCCAGTTACGGATCATTCACACATCAAATTTTCTCAAAAAAACCATCCTAAATAAATTCACGCTGAGATTAGAACCAAGTTGCACACAAATCAAATGAACAAACAAAATTGGAACATAAAATGATAAACCCATTAAGCAATTCAAGATAATTGACAGATATGAACAATTTTAGGCGGGGATGCCATTCAGATCCGTCAGAAAATTTGACAAGATAAGGAAAAAAGCATGAAAAAGAGGTAAGAACCAGGTTGTGGAGGGAGATCGGGAAGATACTAGACATCTTCACAGTGAGATAAGCCCCGAAGCGCTTGATGAGCTGAAGCAGCTCTTCTTTCGAAGACTCGGCCATGGGTTAAACCGACGACTAGTCGTCGTTTTGAAAAGCTTAGGCGTCAGCGAAGCCAAGGCTTCTGATTAATACTCAGCTCAGGACCTCGGCTCCTTCCCCTCGCTTTTATCTCCGGAATTTACAGAGAGCGAAAGCTTGTGCCTTTTTGTCAACGATTAGAGAGAGAGAAAAGAGTCTTTGATGCGAAATTGCGATTTTTTAATTTTATTTTTTCTAATTGAACCAAAGCCAAACTCTTTCTCTTCTGTGTGTGTGTTTTTCTTTCAATGGTTTTTTTTCTTTTTCTTTTCGCTACTAAATTAAAAGCACATATTTTATTATATTATATAGTTTAATGCTTTACCATACAGTCTATTTTTATCATATATGAACATTCTGATTTTGTTTTCTACATTTTGTTTTACAAACGGTTAGGGGAGGGGTGTTTACATAAATATTCATTGGGTGCCTGGAGTTTTGAACCTCTACCCGCATAGATGGAGGTGGAATAACTCAACCAATTCATGATTTTCCTATATTTCCCATGCAAGTATGTTTTGTACTTATTAAAACAAATTATTTGACAAATCATATTGTTATTGTTTACTAACTTTATATGGTGTAACAACTATTTCAAAAATCAGATTCTTGTTACCAAATTTATATGGTGTAACATGGTACTAGCCACTTGTTTATTTGTGTTACTACTTGAGGAATTTGTTGTGAACCCTGAAAAGAATTGGGCTTATAAGTGAAACTAATACCAGAAAGAAGTTCCTGGTTTAGCTTTCAACCTTATTTTTCCAATAGCAAGAATTAGTATTTGTGGTGTTCCTGTTTGTTCTTGATATTCTTTTGCTTTCTAGTTTTGTTGCTTAATCCAGGTGAATTTAGATGAAGTTAAAGTGCGGAAAAAAACAGTAGAAGCACAATCACAGGAAGCATAGAATATCAAATAGGCCAGACAGAGAATAAGTGTTGCCTTGTACTCAAGGAAACTGAAGTTGGAACTTCATATATAGTGTTATTAGCTACATGTTTCAAATTTGGAATTTTGATTAAGGTTGGTATGGTTAGAGGATTAATTAAAAGTCTTAATTAGAAGGGGGCATGAATGGATGTAAAATGCCTTGGACTTCATCATATTTGCACAATATAAGGCATGAAAGGTTAGCTAGCCGAATTTCAAAAGCAATCCAAGAATCTGTATGATCCTCAGAATTCAGCAGAACTTATGTTTCTATCTCTAAGCCCACCAAACTGCATTCATAGTCTAGATTCTAGTTATAAACTCCAATAATTTCAAATGCAAGTCAAGAATTAATTCCTTTTATATAATACTCAATTTTGGAAAAAGACAGTCACAAAAGCTGAAGCTTCTTCTTTTACATGAATGATAAGTGATTTTAACAGAAGATAAAAAAAGGGGGAAAGAAAGGAAAAGGTTAACCATGAGCCTCTCTAACCAACATTCTGAACCTTTGCTAGCCAGAGAGAATCAAGCCACAGAAAAAAAAAAAAAAAAAAAAAAAAAAAGTTCATCAGGTCAGTCCACAATCTTAGGTGGTGAGGAACTCTCTGTGTTTTCTGATATCTGAGGTGGTAAGGAACTCTGAGAATTTTCCCGTATTTCGGCCACATCACTGAGGACTAACAATGGCCTTTCAATCCTTTGGCATGCCTCATTGAGCATCATTTCTTTTTCTAAATGGAAGCAATAACTCTCAAAAACTCTAGAGCTCACCATGACACCAAAATCCAGCAGGAAAAGCAACTCCACTTCTAGTCTGTTCAATTCAGCGTTGCTTACTCCGCCAACCCGGGCATAAAATGCATTGTTATAATGCCTGCAGCGCGCATGTTGTAATGTAAACAGAAGAAAAAACACAATCAAAATTTACAGCAACATGAACATGGCAGACTTCTATGTGCTGGTGTAAACAAGGGCTGACTAATTCCAATTCAGGAAAAATATTCTAGTACTAAATCAAATGCAGTTTTCCATAGTAATTGATTTTATAGTATTCAAATACTCTGTTGCAGTTAAAGCCATACAGAATTTGGGGCAATCTGAATCAAATGGATTACACAACGAAACAAAATTTGGAAACTTTCCAGCATATCATTGAGAGAAATCAAAATCCCAATTCATGAAAACAAGGAGAGGTAGATATATATAAATAAACTTACACATCATCTAGCATCTTAGAAGCAATCATAACGCTTGTGACCAGCAATCTATGGACATTCAAGGACAGCACAAGAGAGTCAGGGTGCTTATGAAGCAGCCTATCTATGTACACATACCCAACCACAAAACATGAAGGGCTACAATCCGTGTACTTGTAGAGCCTCTCCAAGTACTTGGGTATGCTTATGCTTGGTGCCCTCACGCCATGAAACACATTCAAGCTCTTCCCAATCCCAGCCGAGCCACAACTCTGTCCATCAAGTTGCTGGCTCACGCCATCTGCAAGCGTGTTATTTCGAGCAACCAACTTCTCCAGCACGAAAGAGAGTATGGTTAACACTCTCGGGATACTCGGCTCCGGCCGGCCATGGTGATTGGTGAACTCGTCGGCGGCTAACATTTAGCTCATTATGGTTGTGGTTACTGGTTTTCAGGTGGGAAGTGCGAGGAAGAGTTTTGGGTGGTTTAAGACTAGAGAGGTTTGACCTTGCTGTGCATATTATCTGGGTTGGGTTGGGTGGCAACGACTGACGAACTGGGTGTTTGACACGTGTGGATACCATTCGGTGGCTGGAGGCTGGAGCTATTGAAAGGTGGTGGTTTGATAAGTAGCTGGAATTTGGGAGTGACCTTGAGCCAATTGATTTGGTTTGAAGGGAATCCCACAAATGCATGCGATTTGGAGATAGGATTTTAATTGGCCAGCACCAAATCCATGAAATAAGTGGTTCCAATTGATTTGGTTTGAAGGGAAACTTCCTAGAATTGAATTGCGAAGGGGCAGATCCCAAATTTTTTGATGTTCTAAGCAAGGACAAAGGCATCATTATACAAATGTTGTTTCACAAAATGAAGTGACGTATACATTATCTCCTCACTGTTGAAATGATGAACCTATTCATTTTATAAACAAGAAACGTTTTTCATTTGTTCATGTAAATTGAAATTGAAAAAGGCGATGAGCAATCCCACTAGGGAAAAAAATTATACAAAGCTAGGAATGATGATTCGAGGAAGAGAATAACTGCTTAACGGCCTATACATTGTGGCCATTAGAAACAAGTAATCTTTCTTCCTCATTTGCGGTGTCGCTCATGGAAAGCTGAATGTTTGACTTAGAGTTCATCTTGTTCCACTCATTTTCTACACGGAAGAAAACCCATTGAAAGCGACGGAAAATCTCCAAGGCTGTGATTGCGAACACGGTAAGGTAATTGTGGCGAAGATGGGAAGACAGCTTGTATGTCCAGGTACAACGCAGAATCAAGTTGCTACTTATCACCCAGAAGTAAACCTGCAACATATTTCACATAAAATAATTTCAAGGCCAGTCACAAGTTGAGTTGAGTCATTTGGTTTGCATAGGAGTGTCAAGGCCACCTTGCATGGGATTAAGGAGCCAAAACCAACCAGGCTATGTGTCAAATAATTAGTTTGTGTATTACTACTACTGACACCAGAAGAATGGTAAATACTTACCCATTTCCGTCCATGTATGAGGTTTGACAAGGGATGTGCTTTGCTGAACTTGAAAATCCGAGTGAAACCACTGACAAAAGGAAATCAGATATTTAGAGGGCACGGCAAAATGATATTAATGATGCAACAAGTTGAAAGCATGAATAATCTGTGTTCTAACATTTATCATTGATTTACAAAGAAGCAAATCATCATCAAACGACATAAAAATTAAGTTCCCTGGTTGTATGATCACATGAGTTCATTCTAAATCTGGTTACATGAAGCAGTGATTGTGTGGTAATTGTATCTGATGGATATTTCATTCCAGCAGTTTGTTAACGTGTTGATTAAGGTGACATAGGAACGAATGTGAAATATTAAATTCACAAGTTCAGCATTTATCTACTATTAATATTGTGTGAAATAAAAAGCATTTCACCTACCTCAAGTCCCAATCTCTAGTCACGTCCCAGTAGAACGAGTACAAAGAGTTCAAAACACCTGATAGAAGCCAGAGGGGCCGATAAAAGTTTGTCCACTTCTCAGGAAAGACATGATATTTAAGGGCTGAAAGATAAATCACAGGTACTGCAGTTGAATACTTCAAGGCTGAAATCAGAAGCAGATAAATTTAGTACTGCAATGAAGGCAACAAATCAATCAATACTTCAACAGCATACAATGCAAATAATACAGTTGGCACGGTTGCAGGTATCATAGTTGCAAATGAAAATGTAACATGCATAAAAGTTCTATCTGTGAATGCAAAAGTGAAATGTTGAGAATTGACAGAAGTACTTGCAAACTTAACTTTAATTAAGAGAAGGGGAACAGAATACCAATTGCAAGATCAAAAACTAAATTTGCACATACCAACTTTCTAGATAATAGGATGTGTTTAATGGTTTTGGTAATATTTTATTTTACATAGCAGTGCAAAACCAAAATTCTCCAAATGTCTCAAAAACACAGATGAGTGCCACTGAGGCTCTAAGGAGGAGAAGAAACATGTCCAAATGAATTGAGGAAAAAACTTGAGGCCAGAGAAAACCAATGAAAAAGATACATTTAAGAAAAGTGGCCAAGTGAGCATACCATTTAGAAGGGTTGTTTTCTCTCCAGTATCCTTATATTGTCGAAGGCATTGGAACAAACGAAAAAGGTAAGGCAAAACAAGAACCAAGGGGATTGCAACAGAGTGACTGCCACAAACTGAGTCAGCTTCAAACCATGCAATAGTGGCAACCTGTTTTCAAAGAAAATGTCTTAGGAAAAAAAAAAGTGAAGTATCACCAATATCTCTTTAACAAACAAAAGTCAAACAAGAACCGAAAGGATTGCAGCAGGACTGTCACGTGATTTCAATAATACAATAGCAAATTTTTATAAAAAAATATGAAAATCGATAAAAGATTATTATAAGTAGATATGAAAGAATAAAGTTTTTTGTCATCAGCAGAAAAGAGAAAAATTAAAGCAAAAGGCATAGACGAAGAATCCCAACTCAAAAGTGAAACCCTAACCTGTCGATGGACCATTCGACATACTGATCGCTCCAAATCTGAAAGCACCTGCATGGAAATGACAATCATAATCAGAATAGAAAAGCATAGGGGAAATCAGAAATCTCATCATAGATGCCAAAGCATTTCTTGATTCTGCACTCCTATTAGGTTAACCACATATACTATAATTCCTTAATCAACACCTATATTCTACTTCTATAAATAATTAATTAAAAAGAAAAGAAACACATGAATGTATATAGATACACACTACACAATTATCAACATGTTTAATAAATCACAAAGATTACACTCATGTGAAATGACTTAGATTATGGTAAAATTAAACATAGGATGCATACCTTGGACATGGATGTCAAAATATCGGCCAGGAAAAAGTCAGAAAATGATATTGCCTGTATTCAGCAAATAAGTAACAAACATTAATTAAACATCCTAAACACAAACAACAAAAAACTCAAAGCACGAGTTGAGACCAGAATATAAACTCCATTCCTAAGCAACTGGAAGTAAGTAATTGGTTTGGCACTGCAGTGGTGCCATTCTGGGAAATTTATAAGAGGATAAGGTTCAACTTTCACTTTTCACTCTCATTGATGATTGATTAGTGAAACATACTTTCTAATACATACAGCGGCTACGCATGTAATGGGACCCACATTAGCAATCATCGCAAAGTTAGCATGATAAAATTCATATTTCATACATTCAAGTTCTGAGAAAACCATAATCAATTAGTCACATCCTGTTCACAGTGCTGAACATATATCCAGACAAAGTAGGGAACCATGTACAGGAAATAATCATGAGAGGCAAAATGATAACTTTGGCCTTGTAGAAACTGAACCCTCTTAACAACATAAATAGACATTGGGAAAATAAACCTCTAAGCTTCTTAGAGGTTTTGCATTGACAAGGGAAATCATATCACTTAAACAATTTTTTTTTTCTCCTTCACAGTTTTCTAGCTCAAATTCCAAAAGATAAACAAGCATTGTGAGAAGTATTTTGCCAGTAAGTAGGAAACAAAAACAACAGATAGGAAAAGGAGCAAAGATTTGTCCTGAAAGAAACAAACTTGCCTGTAATGGGAGAACTATACGCCAAAGAGTCCTTAACAAGTAAAAGCGAGATGACAAATAGAAAATATCAAAAGGGAATATCAAAATCATTGCAACAGCAGCATATAAGAGTACCTGCAGAAGAATGTATGTAAAACTTAGCACAATTACAAGATACTAAAATTGAAGGAAGACAAAACGTGGGCATTGACATTGTCAGTATGATAAATAATGTTAGACAGATAATATAAACAATCATAAAAATATAACTGCACCATTTATTCTATGCAGTGGAATACATCATTTAGCTTGGAAACTTTGGTCATTCAAACAATTTGCTTTGAAAAGGCTGGTTATTCAAACAATTAAACTTTCGTTTTTTAATCACAGATGAAAGTGGACTTATATAAGTATTTCATAAATCTTGTGAATTTTAGGTAAACACATATAAACAGAATATTGAAAATAAAAAAGATTTAAGCATAAAACTTAATCATTACAGGAAAAACAAAGTCTTCAACATGCATAAACTTCATTGCCCACCACTATGTTTCCATTTACAATTACGCCTACAGAAGTGCCCAATAAAGAATTTCACTTGATATTAACAAAAACAATTGGAACCACTTTTTCCAGTCACAAAGTTAAGCATGCTTTGCAATAGCAGTTTTGGGGTGGCAATGTACTGCTAAGTCTCCTGTAGTACCCTTCCCTTTTATTTATAATAGTCATGTGTATATATATGTATAAAATTAGTATTAAATACATAATATAATAGTCATGTCTACAACAATGAGACTGGATGCATCTATTACACTGGTTGCGATGCAGCAAGTGACACTTCTCCATGCGAATAAAGATAAAGATATGCTGTCATGCTTGTTGGCACAACGATTGTCATCCATGTGGCACACTGCAAATAGCATATTGAATGGTAAGAGTGATGAAACAGGAGGTAAAAAGGAGAAAAAAATCAATGGCTGATATGCCAAAAGTAGTTGACCAATAGCATTCCATAAAGAAAACATGCAACCTCCTATTAACAGAAATAACTAAAATGCAGTATGCTCCTCACAATTAGTTTTCTTCCAACGGAAAAATTGAAGATATGTTTTTTAACATATTTATTAAAAAAAACGCATTGAAAGCTACATGTTATGACTTCCTACCTTTAAATTAAAGAATAGTTAACAAAAATGCCACTATACACAGTCAAAACAGATGAAAAATATAATTCCATAAGAAACGTGAAAATACAAACTATACATTACAAGCCTTATGTTTGTATAGCATAACCATTAAAGTTGACAACAGCACCAGAAAATAACTCTTAGGCTAATGACCCAAGATGACTGACTAAACGCACTGGTACCTTCCATATTTCTCTGTGGGTCAGATGATTTTGATCGAGATCAAAAATTTTTGCATAATTGACATTGGCCTGAGCAAACACCCATAGATTAATTCCCCAAAACCAAACCATCATAGTCTGCACATAGAAAAAAAACAGAGGAAAAGATTTCAATATAAGGATATAGAATGCAGAAGTATGATAGGATAGTCAATTCTGAATAAGAAACCATAACTAACCACAAGAAGTAGAGGATTATAATACAAAAAAGCCTCATATAGAAATAAATCTCGCAGATCCACACTCATCCTCATGACAGAATCCCATCCAATCTGCAAATTTATAGGGTAGTTTGGTTACAACATCCTTGCAGCATGATCAATATTAATGTATATTGGTTCTTGTCACTTCTTATGGCATTAAAATCAGAATCTTACATTCAGTAGTAAAAACAGGATTATATAGAACTGACCTTGCAACAAATGAAACCCCAGACAAAGAACAGTAGGACCTGCATATCAGATCAACTTAGAAACCAGAAAACGAAAGCAAATAAAAAGATTATGAGAAAACATATATCTGGCTTGCTATCGAGTAAAAACCCATCCTAATTATCAAAAATACTCTCAATGAAGCAGAGAAGGAATGACCACTTGTATTCAATCAAACTTTGGTGATCCATGCAATCTATTTCAGAATTTTAAATTTCCTTCTTCTACCAGGTTGAGAAGTTTACAATTATCTAGCAAAAAGCAGGAAATAACTGGAAAAATGTATATTAGAAATACACAAAAATATTATAAATACGAAACCTTGAATCTCCATAACAAAGCTGGAGATGGCATTATTGCAGCTGTACTAATTGGCATGCTTCCACCCTTCATATCGTTTGCTTCTGTCAGATTCAAGAAACCCTCCTCAGCAACATTTTCGTTATCACTTATACCTGAAAGAATTTTTACTTTAACTATTAGGACAGTGAAGGGCAAACAAAACCCCAAGGTATATATATCTACACAGTAACCACAGAACTCATAAGTCATAGCCCAAAGACTAATTGTACCCAGATCAGAGACAACAGGTCTGCTACCCGACTTTCTTAAATGTGGACTATTGGAAGGAACTGTCGCAAGACCTCCAAACATAGATAAAACTAGCAATTAGGAAATTTTTCCGCCACGTAGCCAGCCAAGAACCTGCAGAAAATGAAATCACAGGGAAATGTAAAATATGCTTCCAAAGCGACCAAAAGAATTTGGAAGCAACTGCCTTAAAGTTTGGGAGGTTGGGATGTCAAATAGAAGTAGAACAAAATAGTGATTTACATATACAAAAGTTACTAAAAGGAAAACATAAATGGGGCTAAATGTTTTGAAATCCTGGATGCTATCTATACAGAAAACCAAGTTCATTATTCCATAGCTCTGATGTGATACAATAACTAATTCAGCTTAAGAAAAACAAAAACAAAAACAAATCAGAGCGATGCATCTGAGCCACAACATTAAGAGCTTAACACTTTATTTAAAAAAAATTCGTCCAAAAAAAAAAAACACTTCATTAAAATTAGGATCCCTCCAACATCCAGCATTGAAGTATGAAAAACCAGCACCTAATTCAACATTTGATTAGATGTATCAACAAAACCCGACCAATCCCATGGCATCAAAAAACTATAACAATGCGAATTAAGCAAACCACCTTATCAAATTTGTCTGCCAAATTCGCCAAAGCACTTCATGAATATAGCTTCTCAAAACCCAAATCCAAATTCCCACAAAAAATCCGAAAATCCCAGAAACACCAATGGATACCCAGTTCCCCAAAATTCAGCAATAAGTAAGAAAACACCAACAAGCAAATGCAGAGAGGTATAATTGGAAAAGTTGAGCATGGATCAGATCTAACAGACTTTTTAAAAAGAAAAAAAAATAGAAGGGTTTTGATTAAACAAAATTACCTTGCAATGCGAACCTTTTAACGGGTTCGCTGGATCTCCAACCTGATCTGGTGCAAAAGGTTGATGGGGTTTGAGTGAGGACTAAGCAGAGGGAAGACGTAGAATGGCAATTAGAAATTAGAAAGATACCAATTTTGAAAATTAAAACTTTAGGGAGGGGGATTTTTGGGAATTTCAAATTGAAATTCGCCTTCAAAAACGTGTTTTTGGACCATTTTTGTATTTACTATTTAGAGACGATGAAAATGAGAAGCGTCAAATTGGAAAGAGACTTCCAACAAAAAATAAAAATAAAAAAATGGAAAGAGATGCCTTTCCTCGTCACCTTCTTAAAACACTGAAGTATCGAAAAATGTATGCGGTGTCGTTTCCATTTTGGGTAAATAAACTATATGACCAGACGAAAAGGGAGTAAAAGCCAAAAGCCCAAAACAAGTAGAAGATGTTCAACAACAAGACAGGCCCAGCAAAACCCAAAAGCCTTAACAGCTGAAAAGATCCAGTCAACACGCCAAAACAGCAAGGCTTCTTATTATTTTGGTTTAACAATACACAACACAACACGACCAATTAATTAAGTGACTTTAAAAGAGAATTATTTTATCATTTTCAATTATATATTGATGCCAATTCGTGTCAAGACATGTTAATTTGGTATAATGTTTCAATCTCGTGCCAAAATTTTGAAACAAACACTACACTACACGACAGAACACAAATGTTACGCTGAAAATTTATAAACATCATGTTAATTTCGTATTGATTTTATATCCTTCACATTTTATCTTCCACCTTATTCTGTCCAAATCTATACCCACCAAAAATATTGTGTTAATTACAACAAATAATAAAAGTAGTAACTTACATCTTTTAAACCTCATCACATAACGTGAGGATAATTGAATGAATGTTCATCAGTTTCATTTAATATAATTATTTTTTTTTCAGAAAGTTAGCGTTGTTAAATTTAAATACCTATATTATATATAACTTGACTTGTCACTTGCCTCATAACACACCCACGACCAAGAGCAACAACAATGTGGAAGTTGTTGGCGACAATTCTGGCTGTGGTTGCGGTGGCTGCGGCTGCGGCTCGAGCCGAGACGGCTGACTATGGGCCTTGTATCATTGGCCGGGACTCGCCGTGCAACAAAAGACAATGGCGGAGGCCAGGAGGCTGGAATAATTTGAATAATCCTCCAGCAGCACCCAGCCCTGATCAGCTAACTCCTACTCTTGATTCCGCGGAGTATGTTCATGATATTCCAGAAATAGGACCACCATCTTACGTAGGCCAATGATCCACAACTTCCACACTAATGTACCCAATTTATAAATAAAATATATTTTTCTTTTCTTTTTTTTCTCTTGGGTACAGGTCCTGAATAATATTATCTTATTAACTAGGGTTGTGTGAGTGTGCAAATTACTGATGTTAAATATAGAGGTTCACATTAATATTATATTTTCAAATGTGATTTTTTTATTGTTAAAGATAAATGTCACCTAAAATTAGGCCTAAAATCTCTATTGCAGCAAGACTGCAAATCTTAACGTTTATAAAAGATTTCACCACATAGGGAAGTCAAACTTCCGAAGTCAAGGAGAATCGAGCACATATCTCATAACTGTCGCATCAACCACGAAATTAGCTTTTTCTAAGCACATGTCAGAACCTTACATATTGTTGATAAGGACGAAGAATTTGGATTTCCCTTATAAACAGTCTCCATGGAACCTCCCCGCAAGAGAACTTAAGAGTTACCCTGAACTTGATTGAATACCACGAAAACCTTTTATGGCTTCTCCACTGCATGCCCATGGTAGGCCTTTCCCTCAAGACCCTGGCTTCAATAATCCGAACGTTGTTCTTATTTTCTAAGTGTGTCGCCCAATTTTAGTTACCCAATACCCACCAAAAATATTGTTTTCTTCCGACTGTTAAAGTTCTTTAAATCTCTAGAGTAAATTTTAAAATTTCCCCCTGAATTTGCCTTTGTAAGCCAACATTGGCCCCCGAAACTTCAAAATGTCTCAGTTTAGTGGCCACATACACTCTTTGTTGTGGGAGAAAATGAATGGCAACACTATGCTTATAACACAATCACGTTGTCTGTGTCCAATCTGTGACCAACACACTTTGACCACGAAAAACATGTGACTGATCTTAGTATTGGCCATAGGTGCGCATCGGTGACGGATACAAAGAGGTTTTCTAGTAGTGAGTTCTCAAGCAAGTTAACATACTTCGCAAATGACCAATTTTTCAAGGTTAGTGATCTTGTCAATAAATCTTAAAAGTATCCTGTAAAAATTAGCCCTAATTAAGCTCGTATGATTTTTAGTTCTTCTCCGTCTTTAGGACTTGTGTTATATCGAGTTGTGCTATCCAATTTTACACATTTTTTTTTTCATTTTTCATTGTTTTTCCCGACTTTAGTCTATCTCCAATTTTAGCTATCCAGTACCTACTAAAAAATATTGTGCTAGCTAGTCCAATTGTTAAAATTCTTTAAATTCATGAACACAAGTATGATACTCTTTATATATTAATTGCTATAGTTGCTGTCTTCACATACTACTTGATCTCTTATCAGTTTATTAATTAGTGTAGCAAATTGCATGTAGTACTTTATTAATTTAATTAATTAGTGTAGCAAATATTGAATATATATTCGTTTGTTTCATTCATTTACAACTTACTTTTGTGGAAAGTGATTAATTTTGTTCAATTTCATTATAATGAAATAAATAGATGAATCATTAATGTGGAATTTGGTGTGCATATAGTAGCTAGTAAAGGTTTTATTTGTGATACGTTATATTTTTTTTTAAAAAAATTCAATGTGATATGTTATGTTTAATTTTATACGAATGTTATTTATACATATGATCGTGTATATATCATTAATATACTCATGAAAAAAATTGATATGTGCATATAATAT
Source organism: Prunus fruticosa (assembly GCA_018703695.1). NCBI lineage: Eukaryota > Viridiplantae > Streptophyta > Magnoliopsida > Rosales > Rosaceae > Prunus > Prunus fruticosa. Next base: position 31,595,185 of record CM031919.1, read on the forward strand.
AATGTAGTAATTGTCAACGGAGTTTAGTCCAATGGAAAAGAGCTTTGATGACCTCCGACAAGAGGTCTTAAGTTCGAACCCTCATGACATCTAGTTGCGTGTGTGTATGAGAAACCCCCTCTCCTCTGTAGTTTAGACTATTGCTTGTAAAAGAAAAAATGACAATTAATAATGAAACTTTTGGTTGCACTTTCTGTTGGTTGATTTCATTTTCCAAAAAAAACTAATAATATTTTTTTGACAACGTTATCTACCCTCTTTCCTCACCTAATTAAACATGTTTCATGCTCTATCGTTTGTGAGAACAAGTAAACAACTAAATCGATAAGACAAATTACCTATTAATTTGATCGTATTTCAATTTCACAATATTAGAAGAGGTCCAAGTTATGTATTTACCTTCCCAAAGATCGAATATGTAAATAGACACAATGTCGTATTCGATGATACTTGAATTTTTTTGGCATGACACACATATGTGTTTAAACATGTAAACACCAAATTGACAAATGAAATTGAAACAAAATACGAAATAATGACACAATATCAACACAATTGGTACGAAAGGGGGTATAATGAATGATCTTGATTAAGATCACGCATGCAAACTGGAGACTCGCTACAAAATCTTCACAATGTTGCTGAGGACCTGAATCTCGCTCCTTCAGTTTTTGACAGCCATATTCTAGAAGTTCCTTCTTGTCTTCTGGTCTAGCTAGGCGACCCTTTATTTTCAGGTCAAAAAAATCACAAGCTGGAAGGCCACGTAAATAGTTCAAAAATGGTTAGGGCAAGTGGGTCAATTATTTTGTTAGAGTCTATCTATAAAACACCAAATAAAATGCTCAATACATCAACTAGTTCTGGCATTTGTTATAGCACCGCAATTTGGGCGTTCAACTATGAAGAACAATAAATATACTTATGCTTTTTTTCCTTTTTCTTTTTCCTTTTAAGAAATAGGATCGATTTGGCCCTAAAATCTCTATAACCCAATATCGTAAATTTCGAAATTAACATATAATTTCACCATTAAAGTTCTGAAGTCGAGGAGCGTCCAACACATGTCCCGGTTACATCCACAATCTCACTAGTCATGAGATTAGCATTCGTAAAACACAAGTCTGAATCCTTATAATAGAAAATTCAGTCTCCGCTCAACCTCACAACCACTCACTCAACACACACTTGATTAATTACTAGCCTTAATTAGAATTTAGAGTCACCCTACTCCTCAACCCTAAATACAAACAAAGCAAAGCCTTGCTTTCAGCAACTCAGAAAAGACCTTCCCTCAAGGTCTTGGCTTCAACTTTCACATTCGAAAACCGATCCCTAAAGGAAGAGCAGCGCTGGAGGCAACCGAAGACCAGCAAGTTATGAACAGCGAAGTCGACAGCACTGATCCAAGCCTTGCCCAAGCTATCAACATTAAGTTCAACAGGAGAATCCCAAAGAGGTTCCCATATAACCCAACGTGGACTAAGACAGAAATCTTGGGTCCAAAGGCCAATTGATGAGACTGGCAGAAACCAAGTAAAGGGGTGGGTTCATTATCTCTATTGTTATTTGATACAATCAAAATTGTTTCTCACTTTTGTTCTTTTTCTTTAAAGATAAACATTGTACTTTTGAGTTCTAGAGTAATAAGTATATATATATATATTGATCTGACTGAAGAGAAGTGAAATATTTGACATCAAACAAAACTTAATTTGATATGATGCATTTGATTTTTCTATATTGAAGATACTTTCAAGCCTCTGTTTGATTATTAAAATTATTTTTAGATTATAATTTTAGTTTTATGAATCATTTTTACCTTATTATTTGTTAGTTAATTGTTGTATAGTGAAGAGAAACACTTGTGTACAATCGGAACGAATAATAACGTTTCTTTTTGATCTCTTCGGTCAATCACGTTATGCCACACGTGATAACACTTGATATAGTGTGATTAGCCAGAAATAGTAAAACAGTGTTAACCCCGTTTCATATAAGTTTTTATGAGTTAAAAGGGATAATCTAGCACTAAAAAATTCAAATAAGTAGATTGGATGCCAACTCAGCAAACCGTTTGACCACAAAAATCAAAAGTCTCCATGCACAGCACAACTGTGGTCTTTCTTTTCGGAGATACGCTGACTTGGCAACCAGCTTGTGATGACTGAATTCTCCAACAAGACCCACCTCCTTCTTCCACTTGTTTACCTCCTTTGCCATCTCTCCAAGCCCCACCTTGATAGTGAAACGGACCTACCTCACACAAAAATATATGTTTCGAGGCTCACATCTTGCCACGTGTCAAAAACCCAGAAAACCTACATGAATAATAACAAACCTAAGTCAGCTGCGTGCATGCCAAGGTTCTGAATTCTTAGTGCCTCCCTCTCTCTCCCTCTGCACTTCTTCTTTCCGATCAAAATACTTCCTTTTACAGTAATTAACCAGCCTCAATTTTCTTCCACTCTCCGATGGAATTCATGTTTGTTGATCCTGGTTGATATTGTTTCAATGTTTTCGGCGGGGTTCCGCTCCATTCCGGTTGGTGAGCGCTTGCCGTTGCTCTAATTAATTTGTTCCAATTTATATTCATATGTATGATATAATTTTGTGTGGAACTGAAGTAAGGCAATGCCATTCTCAGTCTCAGTTTGTTATACTTACTTAAGTTCATGTTTAAATTATTTTATAATTGTATTGATTGATCCTTAAAGATGATATGATTTTGTTTTCTTTGTTTCAAAATTGTGTAGGATCAGATAGAACCTTTGAGGTTGGAGCCTAAAATCATAAAGCCGGAAACCCGCCATGAACTATCTTTTCATTTATAGTTTAGTTAGGAGGAATAAGCAATAATAGTAATAATAAGTAGGTTATTGATTAGTAGGTTTAATTAGAGGAGACAGAGGTGTTTATATTTACAGAAAAACAAAAATGGAGCCTCTATGTGAGTTTTGTGGGGTTGTAAGGGCAGTTGTCTACTGTAAATCGGACCTGGCTCGCCTTTGCTTGCACTGTGATGGTTGCGTGCACTCAGCGAACATTTTGTCACGCAGGCATCCTCGCTCACTTCTATGTGACAAGTGTAATGCTCAGCCTGCAATCGTCCGATGCATGGATGAGAAGTTGTCCTTATGTCAAAGCTGTGATCAATGGAATCATAACAGTGGAGGTACAACAACAGGGATGGGAGGGCATAGGACCCACGCATTAACTTGTTACACGGATTGCCCTTCTTTGTCTGAGTTTTCGAGAATTTGGTCTTCGGTTCTTGATGGATCTTCTTCAAGTGGTTTTGAGACTAATTGTGGTGGTGGTGGCGGTGGAAATAATAATTGGGATCAGTCACTTGGATCAGCTCAAGTGCCAATAAATGATCAGACCAATTGCATTGGTAATGCTTTGGAACGTAGAGATAATAGTGAGAGATCACTCGGGGTTGTGACTAGCAAGTTGAGTGGATCACTAGATCAGTCTTCTTGTGCCAAGTTTGAGCCTTGGATGGCCAGATCTACTTTAATTTCAGCGAATCTGAATGGCATCCCTCAAGGTAATAAAGATCAAGTACCTTTCTTGCCACAGGAATCTAGCCTGTCAAAGGTAACATTTTGTTCTAGTATTTTGACAAAATTTTAATGCAACTATACTTGATTTTAATGTAGTATATATCATTCTCAAGATGATTCGGATTATTGGATCAACTTGCGGTATCTTCCAACCCTAAATGCGGTGCAGTAATCCGTACTTTCTATGTATTAGATCCTCTTTCAAGGATCATCCTTACAAGAAATCAATTAAATTGGAAACCATTTCATCATATATTTAAGTATGACCAAATAAAAAGACGAACATATATATAGTGTTTCTGATAAACACTGAAATGTTCATCATGATAATCAAATGGTCAAAGGATTTTTCTATCTTTGTTGATCTTTTGCAGGGATGATTCTTATATGAGGATCTCCAATTTAGACAGTTCAGATTATTGGAGCACATTGCCGCATGACCCTGACAATGCGATTCCTTTTGGTTTTTATAAAAAAGGATCCCAATTAAGAAGGGATTACATATATGCACCTTTCAGAAAGTAAGGCTTTGGGTGGTGAACAACATTGCAAGTAGTGTAAAATTAGGCTAATGAACTTTAAAGGAGGGCATAAAAATGACTTATAAAGTTGCAAAAAGTCATAGATGTAGTTTTGAACTAACTTAGTTCATTTGCTATTTCCTACCCTTAAAAGTGAACTTTTTGCTTAAGCTTGATTGATGCATTGCTATTACATCATATATACTACAGGGTTGTACAAATTTTAAAGATCTTGCAATTCAGGATAGCAATGATCTATGTGATGGCCTCAACATTGATGATGTTCCATTGAACTTTGAAAATGCTGAAGGGATATTTAGCTGTCCACAAGGTCCTTCCAGATACCAGTTTGAGGATGGAGAAATGGATTGCCTATTGATGGAGAAAAACTTATCAGTCACAGAGTCTAATGGTCCTAATGACAATGCTGTACAGGTCCTCGCATACTTATTCTCTCTTGAAATCGTATCTTTTATTATATGACACCTCTAATTTTTCTCCAGCGTTCACTCATCTAGCAAGGAATTGCATGAAATCTTGTATATGAAATGATGATTCTGTTGCTACAGGATATATATAGTATTTTCATGGTCTCTGTGACATTCAAATTCCTGCTATTATCAATCCATTTTTACACATTACTTGGTGCAGACTTTGATTTGGTAGGTTCAAAAATGGGACTATTAGGAACTAATATAGCTACCATATTATTTTTCTATGCTTCAAAGTTCAAGGAATGAGATGCAAAAATATGATATAAATGACTGGAAGCAAGATTCTTTTTCTTCTTCTTTCTCTGCGCTTCGCTTACTTTCTGGCGTTACCAGATTTATTTACAATGCGCATGACCCTTTTTCCTTAGGCATCATCTTCAGGACCACAAGACTGCGTGGCTTTTCAATCCTCTTGTGGATCAGATAATGTGATGCCTGCCATGAATGGTAGTGCAAACTGCTTACTCATGAATCCTACTTGCAGCAGAAACATCAATCTGGGATTTCCTACAGGGCAAGTTCATTCGAGCATGTCGCTTTCGCTGTCCAGCATGAGCAGGGAAAGCAATCCTGATTATCAAGATTGTGGTCTGTCGCCCATATTTCTAACCGGAGAGCCTTGGGACTCAGCTATGGAGGCTAGCAGTCCACAAGCAAGGGACAAGGCAAAGATGAGATACAAGGAAAAAAAGAAAACTCGCACGTATGTGTCTAAGCTCTCCCTCTGCCAACGAAGTATGTAAACATATATTTCTTCATAATCTTTCAACATCTGCTTATATTTACTTGTAGAGATTTTGTGTTTCTTATGTGCAGGTTTGGTAAACAAATAAGATATGCCTCTAGGAAGGCCAGAGCTGATACCAGAAAACGCGTCAAAGGGAGATTTGTAAAAGCTGGTGAAGAATATGACTATGATCCTCTAGTGACGAGGAACTTCTGAGGTATATCAGAAAAAATCTCTCTTTAGTTGCAAGACAAGGCCTGATTGGATAGAGGAAGTCCACCGGCAGCCGTGCGTGCGTGCGTTGCTTCATGTCCCTGTACTGACCGAGATGACTGTGATTCCAAGATCATAGAGAAATAAAGTCCCTTTTTTTCTTATCTATGAATTATTGTTCCCTTTGCATGATTGCATCTCCTTGATTGCATTCTGAACTCAATCATGTCTTCAATAATGATTCTTTTGGGTCACAATCTACACAAAATCTTTCATTGCACTTCCTCAATGAGCCTTAATAAGTTCACAACAATTAGGAACATCTAAAAAATTATGATGGATCAAATTGGTGACTAACTGCACGCTATAAACTCAGCCAAAGAATTTAACAATGAACTTCGTAGTCTCTACGTCCCTAAGTGCAACGCGCCTGGCAGCCATTGCAATTTCTACGTCCTTAACTGCAACATAATTTCATTCTGAGCATAATCATAATGCTCAATATCAATTTTAGAATGTGACAATGTTGGCATAAACATAATAGTCAGAGAGCAGAATTCAGATATCAAAAGTAGATTTGTGATGACTAACAGGATTTTAGTGTATTTCCACTGGATCATATTCACAGGTTCATCTATGGTTGGTAATCTTCTCTGGCTAAAATTTGGAGGAGTCACCATGTTTCTTTCTTTTTATTTCTTCTTGGTTTGGTGGCATGTACCTTGCTAAAGTCTATAAAAGAGGAGGAACAGAGATCTATAACTTTTGAACCATGGAACAAAAAAAAAAACAGAGTTCTAAAAAACCGAGTATAGCCGAGCGGCTATACTATTTATAAAATACCAAACGGATAAAAAATACTACGTGTTATATTCGGCAAAATTTTGAAAATTACAAATAAAAATTCAGCCGCTATATAATATTTTTATTCAATAATTTGTGAGAATTATTTGTATATACGTTAATTTTTTGTGTCTTATTGAAAATTTTGTAAAACAATGTGTGTATTAAACATGAAAAATATGTACATGAACAATATTGTACATTTGCTTTTTTAAAAAACTTAAATTTTACCGACTCTTTAAGACGTGTACATAACACATATGTATTATTGAAAAATACGTATGTACGTGTATAATAGATTATTGAATGTGAAAGTGGTAAATTCTTTATATGGGTAATAACTCTATATGAGTAAAAACTGAAAAAGGGACAATGTAGACTTGGGTATTGCCAAAATAGTAATAGATAATGCTCCAAAATACTCTTATCAATAAAAGAAAATCGGGGAAAAAATTAAATTAAAAAAAATATCCTCAAAATATATATAAAGAGTATAGCCGGTCGGCTATACGATTTAAAAAAAATTAGAAAGAAATCTAGTATAGCCGGGCGGCTATACCATTTTTTTTAAAGGAAAAAACTGAGTATAGCCAGGCCGCTATACTATTTAAATAAATAAATAAAGGAAAACCAGGATATACTATTTATTTATAATTTTAAAAAAAGGGGAAAACAAGGTATAGCCGCGTGGCCATACTATTTTTGAAAAAAAAGATGGAGAACCCACCTAGCGAGTAGATTGCCATGTGCCAAAATACATAGAGCGGCGCGGCTATACTATTTTTTTTTTTAAAATAATAAAAAGAAAAAATATACTTTTTTTAAAAATATAGGAAAAAACTGCATATAGCTGGGTGACTATACATTTTTTTTTTTATAAAGAGAACCCACCTAGCGAATAGGCTGCCACGTGTCAAAATATGTATAGCCGTGTGGCCATACAATTTTTTTAGACGCATTAATAAAACCAAGTATAGCCGCCCGGCGATACTATTTATTTATAAATAAATAAAAAAGAGCCCCCTTGTAATTGGGCGCCCACGTGCCAAAATAAGTATAGCCGAGCGGCAATACCTTTTTCTTAAGAAACATAAATAAAAACCGAGTATTGTACGTTTGCTTTTTAAAAAGCTTGAATTTTACGTAGTCTTTAAAACGTGTACAAAATATGGATGTATTGTTGAAAAATATGTACATATGTGTATAATAGATTCTTGCACGCGAAAGTGGTAAATTTTGTATACGGGTAATAACTCTAGAAAAGTAAAAAATGAAAAGAGAACAATAGACTGCTATACAATTTTAAACATCTTTATTTTTTTTTATTTTTTTTTTCCAATTTTCATAGTTTTACCTGGCTTTAGTCTTTCTCCAATTTTAGCGATCTAGTACATACTAAAAATTATTGTGCTAGTTAGTCCAATTGTTAAATTTTTTTAAATTCATGAACACAAGTATGATACTCTTTATATATTAATCTCTATAGTTGTTGTCTTCACATACTACTTGATCTCTATCAATTTATTAATTAGTGTAGCAAATTGCGTGTATTACTTTATTAATTTAATTAATTAGTGTAGCAAATTGCAAACAACACTTCTTAAATTAATTTCATTGAATATATATTTGTTTGTTTCATTCATTTACAACATATTTTTGTGGAAAATGATTAATTTTGTTCAATTTCGTTATAATGAAATAAATAGATGACTCGTTAATGTGGAAGTTGTTGATAATTTTGGTCTGTCTAGTAGTCATTAAATGTTTTATTTGTGATACGTTATGTTTTTTTGGTATATGCTTTTCATAATTAGATATTGATTAAACAGTTAAGAACTATTCTCGATATTAGTTAGGGGCTTTTAGTAATGACACATTGTCACAGTATAATGTCATACTGAAAGCATTTGATTATAGAGTCTATACTCACACATATGCAGAGGAGTTGTTAACATTCCTTAGATATATGTACGTACACTATATCGTTGGTTAGAATGGTAAGGTTATTGATTAATTTATCGGATATGACCTTAGTCCCAATTTTCTCAGCATGCTTCATGGCAACATTATGGAGTGTTGTTGAAACGTGAGACATGGTTATGATGGGTTTTGTACTGTTGAAGCTTGAAACATGCTTATGATAGATTTTGTATTGTTGAAGCTTGAAACATGCTTATGATGGTTTTGTATTGTTAAAGCCAACATGCTTATGATGAATTTTGTATTATTGAAACTTGAGACATTCTTATGATGAATTTTATACATAAACAATTTGAGTACGATTTAATTGAGTGTGATAATACTTTGAATGGATGGTTGTATTTCAAAGGGGTTACAAATGACGGGTGAACTTTTTTTAAAATAGAAAAAAATATATATATGCAAACTCATATGGGAGAGGACTTTGATAATTGGTGAGGCGGAGGGTTCATAGCGATGTTGGTTTTGCACGCAATGTCCTATCTTGAGGTGTTATTTATTGTGTTACGATTTTTTTTTACCCTTGATCAATTGTACCATCAAAAAGTCGTTTAGTTTATCGCAACATGCACAAAACTAGCTACTCTTAAAAGGTTCCTCGGGGTTGGGTTTCTTTTACACTTTGGATCATCGTTTGAGCTCATGGTGGTGTCGTAGTATAAAGTAAGCAACCAATAAATATTGCCTTTTCAATATGTTGTACGAAATTTTTGATAGGTTTGGTATTGAAACTATTGATTATGAGCAATTTTTACTGGTCACACATCATTTTTATTAAGTTCCCACTCTAGGTTCAATATGCATATGTTCTAGAATCCGCCCAAGAAACTAAGGATGTTGGTAGTAAAGATGACTAAGATGAGTTCGTTTAATTTTTACTTAACAATGAAAAATTATATGCTTTTCATAATTGGATATTGATTAAACAGATGACAACCGTTCTCATTATTAGTTAGGGGCTTTGAGTAATTACATACTGTCGCAACATAATGTCATATTGAAAATATTTGATAACATAGTCTATAGTTGCATATATGCAGAGGAATTGTTGACATTCTTTAGAAATATGTATGTACATTATATCGTTGGTTGGAATAATAAGGATATTGATTAAATTGTCGGATATGACCTTGGTCCCGGTTTTCTCAGCATGCTTCATGGCAACATTTTGTGTTTGCATCGTTCATGCATTAATATGAGTGAGTAATTTCACTCCTTTTAAGTGTTTGCATCGTTGTGATTGTTATTTATCTATTTTTTGCTTGGATATTTGAAAGGATTGATATGAAGTTGATGTCAATTTTTTAGGGAAAATTGTATTTCAATATTATGACATCACAATGTGTCTTGGTAAACTGTAAATATATGAAGGTGTGACAATTGTTACATACTATTTGTAAATATCTCATATCCATCTTACTTTTTTTGTTCATGTTACTTACATGTTTTTTTTTTTAAACTCGTTTTTAATATCCCATTACGATTTGAGTACGATTTAATCGAGTGTGAAAATACTTTTAATGGATTACATTATTTTAACGGTAGAATGAAATGGTGAGTGAACTGTTTTCAAAACATTAAAAAAAAAATGCAAACCCATATGTAAGATGACTTTAATAATTGGCGAAGTGGAATATGTTGGTTTTGCATGCAATGTCCTATCTCAATGTGTTATTTATTGTGTTACGATTTTCTTTTTTATCCTTGATCAGTTATACCATCAAAAAGTCGTTTAGTTTATCGCAACATGCACAAAACTAGCTACTCTTAAAAGGTTCCTCGGGGTTGCGTTTCTTTTACACTTTGGATCATCGTTTGAGCTCATGAGGTTCCTCGGGGTTGCGTTTCTTTTACACTTTGGATCATCGTTTGAGCTCATGGTGTTGTCGTAGTATAAAGTAAGCAACCAATAAATGTTGGTTTTTCAATATGTTGTACAAAATTTTTGATATTTTTGGTCTTGAAACTATTGATTATGGGCTGTTTTTATTTGTTACACGTCATTTTGTATTAAGTTCTCGCTCTAGGTTCAATATGCATATGTTCTAGAATGCCCAAGAAACTAAGGATGTTGGTAGCCAAGATGGCCGAGATGAGTTCATTTAATTTTTACTTGACAATGAAAAGTTATATGCTTTTCATAATTGGATATTGATTAAACAGTTGAGAACCGTTCTCGTTATTAGTTAGGGACTTTGAGTAATGACATACTGTCGCAACATAATGTCATAGTGAAAACATTTGATTACATAGTCTATAGTTGCATATATGCAGAGGAATTGTTCTCCGGCACCGATCAGCTCTCCTACTCCTCCTGGTATGGCTGCGTGGGGGCCCAGAGCGGCTGCTCCTGCATCTCCAACCCCGATCAACTCTCCTACTTCTGGTATGCTTTTTTCTTCTTCATTCGGGGCCTTTTTGAGATACAATTGGAACTTGTGAAACTGATTATATCATAGACTGTAAGCCAATGTTTACTTTGGAGAGTAAGCCATTACATTTTGAATCCCTTATTTTGATCTGATCAAGTTTTACTGTTTTGAGTTCATGATGTATTTATCATGTGTGTTGTGTATTGGATGCAGATAATGAGATTGTGGTGATAAATAATGTGTTTATTGCTTACACTACTTTGCTTTAACTAACTACATTTGTTTTTATTTGATTTGGTTGATTTTACTAAGAGATCATTACTGTTTACCTTAGATAAAAAATTTGATTTCGAGTCTCGTTATGTAAAAAATAAGAGCTCTGCATACATGTGTTAACAGTGGAATTTCATTTTTTGGGGTTACTACTTAATGTTAGCTTGTTGCTACAGTTAGTATAACCATTTGAATTTACATAAATAATGAGGCTTGGTGATAACACATTTAGTTTGTTATTTTTTGTTCACAGATACTCTTGTTCCCATAGTGCAAGCTCTGGAAATTTATAAACAGACACCTCCTTCATCTTCTTTAGACAGTACAGACAAGAAATTCTCAGTGAAACAACCTGATAATTGTGAGAATCTGTATTCTTAAAATTTTTTTAAAGAAGATTTAACATTGTTTTAAATATATACAATATATATATATTGTTTTTACAATACTATTCTAAATAAATATTTGTACTTAGTGTATATATATATATATGTTCAACTATAAATGATATATTTTATTTGTTTTTCTTTAAAATGGGTATCTTTAGATATTTTGGGTATTTAATGGTATATATTTAGAATAATATTCAATTATTAGAATTGTGATATTTATCTTCTATGTGTTAAGAAGCTACCATCTAATAATAGTTTAAGAAATTCTCAGTGAAACAGCCTGATAATTGTGAGAATTTGTATTCTTAAAAAGTTTTTAAAGAAGATTTAACATTGTTTTAAATATATACATATATATATATTGTTTTTACAATACTATTCTAAATAAATATTTGTACTTAGTGTATATATATATATATATATATATATGTTCAACTATAAATGATATATTTTATTTGTTTTTCTTTAAAATGGGTATCTTTAGATATTTTGGGTATTTAATGGTATATATTTAGAATAATATTCAATTATTAGAATTGTGATATTTATCTTCTATGTGTTAAGAAGCTACGATCTAATAATAGTTTTAATTCATGAACTTATGAGAGTTGGGCTTAGGAAACTCAAACACTTCATCTCTTGCATGAAACCGCTTGACTTTGATTATTGTATAGTTGGCAACTTTACTTTTCCTTGCTACTAAGTAAATCAACGTGTACTTGCTTGCAGCACACTAAGGCCTACAAGTGTATTGTGACTAAGCAACATTACCATGTGTTGTTGTAATTGTAGAAAAAGTTAACCTTACTTGGTGCAAATCAACATGCAGCCAATGAAAACATAGGAGAGCTGCCGCCATCTTCTTAGTATAAATAGGGTCACCACCATTTGTTTTCAAGCATAGTTGTGCTTGACAAAAGAAAAGAAATCGAAATAAAGAGAGTGAGATAGAACAGAGGAAAGAAAACAAGAGAAAGCAAGTGATGATCAAATTCTCAGGAGAAGTTAGAGGTCGTAGCTTGTGTGTTTTCTTAACTTGGAAACGAGGTAGGGGTTTCTTGGGGGCCTTTTACAGAGATTGTTTTAATTAAATTTTGTGGACAATAGGTTATGCGTGATATGATTAATATTCTTGTTACAAATTGAATGTTATTCTTGGAATGTTTATGTGTTCTTGATTGGTTGAATAATGTCGGTACATTGGTGATATTTTGAATAGCTACATTGTTGTGGAATATATAAATATGTGAAATGCATAATTATATCATGTCATGGAAATTAGTTGGAGATGTTGGTTGGAGATAATAATGATGGAAAAAAGGGTAATGGATATAGTCTTTTGTGTAGTTGAGCCTAACTCTTGGCAGGTACCGGGTCTAAGGGATCCCACCGTGCACATGGTTTTTATTGGGTGATTCGGGACTGGCAAAAGGGAGTTAGGCAAGATGACTAACAAAAGGGGAAATTATGGGACGGTTGAAACGGGTGTTAATTCATATAAATGGACATCCGGGACCAAGTGGTATAAGCATGGTATGAGACGTGCAGGTCTACTTGTCTAGTTATATGAATTAACGGGATTAGATGAAGAGCATTCATGCATTATTATTAATAATGTGATATTTGGCTGTGTGATTGTTTGTCACTTAATTTAATTATATCAATTTCATGTAAAAAGGTTTATGTCCCTCCTGAGCTGTGGTTTCGCTCACCCCTAATAGATTTTGCAGGTACCGAACCTGAAATCTAAAGCTCGTGATGATTTTGGCATATTTATAAGAGTGAACTGTTAGAAATGTGCCCTAAGAGCCAATACATTTGATGTAATCTCCTTAGAATACATTTCATATACGATATATAAAGGGCAAACTTATTTGTTATCTTTTACATCGTGTAAAGAAACAAATGTCCAAGGTATGCTAAATAAGAGATAAAGTAATCTAAAGAAGATTAGATTCGGAGACCTTTAATCTCTAACTGTAGCATCCCAAAATGTTCCTAATCATAGGTTATCAAATGGGCATTGATAAACCGTCAAGATTAGCACATATTATGTATGCTCAATTGGGAGGATGGTTAGTCTCAAACCATTTGTGTGGTTGACACTAATACAAGTATGTGGGTGCTCATTAGTGAATGAGTACACTGAACGATATCAACCGTAGTTCTCGTATGAAGTATTTATCTATATGTCAAATGAGAACTCATAGTTGCAATAATGCAAATTAGTCCTTAGACCTGAGGCATCATGGTTGTCCTGTGATGCGTTATTGATCTTTGATAGCTCTTAAAGGCAAGCCGTAAAAGATTTGTCTTAAGTGTTGTTGGGATCTCTTAATTCATCATAGGGACATGTGAATGTACAATAAGGAATCTCTACTTTCGATAAAGAAGGAGAATGTTTCAAGATGTGATTCAGTAAATCTTTGGCCAAAGTATTTTGAGCTTGATTTAGAAAGTTGTTCTTAATCATGTTCTTTTGAATCACATGAGGTTGTAAATCATATTAGGGGTTTGACATAATCAATCCGTACCCTGATAATATGATTTGAAACATTGTATAAGAGAAGGACCGTATTGCATTGCAATTCCAACTGAATAGGTTCTTCATCTATTCTTGTTAGCTTGGGTAGCCTTGATATATTGCTAGATGTCACTCTTGGCTTGTGGAAGTCCTAGGATTGATTGTGATCGATCTAAATAAAGGAAGAATTAAAAAGGGGTTTTAATTCCAGTTGGTTAGAAAGAGTTTTAATATTTTCCCACTGTCTTGCTAATTAGAACCTAATGGATCGCACACCTTAAATGGTTAACTTTGAGTAATACAAATGAGAATGAGGAAATCAATTTGATTGATTTGATGTGGATGATTTACTACGTGTAAAAACGTATTTGGGCCTCGGTAATAGTTAACGGGAAGCCCAAATGGTTGGGTATCAAGCCCAATGGCTTAAGACACCTAAATATTATGGTTTAAGTGTCATAAAGCCCAATTTTGGAAGCCCAATGGGTTTTGGCCGAAAATGCTTAAGTAAGTATGTATGGGAATTGTTTCCATAAGCTCATTAACACACAAACACAATCCAACATCAACCAAATGGGTTTGGGAGATCAAAGAAAGATAAAAGAGAGTTTTCAAGAGTGAAACACTTTCATCTTTCAAAGTGGTTTAGATTGAAACCAATCTTGAGAATCTTGCACTAGCATCCAAGTATTCTCAAGATACTTCTTCTCATCTCAAGGTTTCATTGGTGTGGAGACTTAGAGGCCATATACTTTTGTGGCTCACATGGAGGAGAAAGATCAAGGAGCAAAGATCAAAGATCAAAGAGGAGATCAACAAAGAGGAAATCATCAAGAGAAGACCAAACACAAATTGGTTCATATAATTGCTTCAAGGGTAATTAGATCTTATCCTTTCTCTTGAATTTTCATTTATGAAAAACATATCAATGTTCATGGCTTAAGATACTTGGAAGAAGTTTTGTTTTTGAATTTAAACAACCACCTTAGACTTCCGCTGCGATTAATTTGATTAAATGCATGTTTAATATTCAAATGAACTTTGGAAAAATGTTTTGAAATTTCCTACAATTGGTATCAGAGCCATAGGTCATGAACTTGATATGTTTTTGGGGTTTAGAGACGCATATATGGGTTGTAAATTCATTTAAAAGTATAATAGTTATACTTGATTTATTTTGATATGATTGAATAAAAATCAAATGGAGTGAAAGGGGTTGTTTGGGATTTTGAATTTCCGGATTTATGTTTTGATGATTGATGCTCTCTTTGAGGTCATATATGTATATATGAACATTAGAGCATAGTTGCATTAAAACCCCCATGATTTTAACTTCATGAAATATATGATATTAAGAGCATGAGATAGTTAAAATGGAATATGGATTTTTCCGGAAATTGCATGAACATTCATATTAGTTCATATGCATGTTCTTGGTGTTCTTGGTGTTCTTCTTATGGGATCTTTTTGATCCATAAGTTAGGTGACTAATTTTGATGATTGTGTTTAGTGGAATTTTCCACCAAAATAGGTCAAAAGATGATGATGATGTTTCATTATAAAATTAAAAGTTTTTCAAAAATGTTTCCACTCAATAAAAATTTGCCCACCACACTAAAATTAATAAGATTACTTTGGTGAGTGTGTGGGGACTATCTAGATGTAAATGATGGTGATTTGATATAAAATGCAAAAGTTGATCAAATTATTCCTATCACTAATTATTTACCTACCACACTAAAATTAATTTTGATTATTTTGGTGAGTGTGGTTGGCCTACCTAGTCACATTCATGATTATTCACTTAGTTGAAAGAATTATGATCACTACTTTGTATTATACAAATGCATGCTTTAACCCCACACCCTAGTGGATCAACTTTGGATCCATTATTAATTGTTGAATAGTTTTGGATATAGTTGCAATATATGATAAGTGTAACTATGCCTAAAAGGTTTCTACAATTACATTTACTATTGTAGTAAAATGTTTTCACTCCATGGTAAATTTATTTTATTTGAATACGGTTACCACTTGAATTAAACCCATATATATGTATGCAACCCAAGAGCATGTATTTACATTGCTAGTTTAATTGTTTAAAGCGTTTAAATAATTAAAGGATGGTTATGGACTTAGACCAAACAATTGAGCTATGTGATTGGCCGCTTATTGGATATGTATTCGATTTTGATTGGCTATGTAATAATGAAATGGCTTTCATGCCTAATTTATTTTTATGCGTGCGTAATTAAAATGAATCACCATCCAAGACCATGATCCAACATGGTGGCTCGTGTTGGATCAACAAGAAAGTCCATAATCATCCTACAAGCCCAATGCAATTGGAATGTTCGGTAATGATGATAATTAATCAATTAGTAGTATCATGTATTTCCACTATTTCAAGCAAATGGTTTCTAAAATATTTAGTGGGAGTATTATGTGCTACTAATATATTGCAATGGGAACCATTTAATGAGATTAGATAAGTAATTTTAATAGGATTAAAATTGGATTAAAATGAGACCAATTTAACTACCCTCAAAGCAATATTAAGTTGATAAGCGAAATGGCACTTTGAATGCTATTTTGTGGCCTTCCACCGTGGTAGTCTCTTATTGGGTGGCACATTTACACCTTGTTGGACCTCAGTGAGGCAACATCCAGTACTTGTAACCATCCAAGGGAAGCCTATTACACATACTACATGTAGTGCGGATAGATAACGAGTGTGGCCAACAAACTGTTAGGTTGAGGTCATACTTGAAACCCTATACCCACAAGCATGGTGGGAATAACTTAACTAAGACGAACGAAACCAACAAACTGTTAGGTTGAGGTCTAGTTCTCTAGAGGCCATAGTGATGGGTATTCACATTAATGATGTGATTGGATAAGAGTATCCTCTCATTAGTATCATAGCAATCCAACAAACTGTTAGGTTGAGGAAAACTATGTGAAAATGAGACTCCCATCCCCACTAAGAGTTTCAACGGAAACTCTCGGATTTCAGGAGGGATATGAAATTTGCCAAAAATAGTGGGAGCTACCATCATGACTTAAAGACCCTAAGTCCTTGGTAGAAGATTAATCTAAATTAAAATCTATTTACGTTTTGCAGAATTTCAAAATTAACCATCACAAACCCAATCTCAAAGATACTTGACTCAAACGTCCAAGATGACATGAACTATCCGGTTTGATTGCACAAACACCAAGTTGTCTTATAATTGGATGAGATTGGTTGTGTATAAGAAAAACCCCACCACATACCCCTCTTGGTCCATATGCTATTGAGGAGAAGACAAAGGCTTTTAAGAAGCAGGTGTCAGATGACAACCGAGGTAAAAGTTACATGTTGACATCCATGAAAAGGTGAAGCTACTCCTAGCTTACATTACCATATGTGAACTTGTTATGACAAGAATGGTAAGTGGGTTTCCGGCTAATCAACATGATCTTAAAGTAATATAATTACTTAAGATATTGGAAAATATGGTTTTTTCTTTGATGTTGAAGTTCAACAAGATTCTTTCTTTCATCCATATCATCAGTTAATCCCAGTATGTTATGAACTATAATATGAGAAAGATGAATGACACCCTATATGAGCTACTCAATATAGCTATAGTAGCTTAAATGAATATCTCGAAAGATAAAGGGTTAAAGAGGATAGTTGCAAATTTTAGAAGGGTTCTTCTTGTTCCAAATCCAAACAA
Organism: Prunus fruticosa; assembly: GCA_018703695.1. Classification (NCBI taxonomy): domain Eukaryota; kingdom Viridiplantae; phylum Streptophyta; class Magnoliopsida; order Rosales; family Rosaceae; genus Prunus; species Prunus fruticosa. The sequence goes on from CM031919.1 coordinate 31,612,815, forward strand.
AAGGTAAGGATAAAGGAAAGAAGAAGAAAAGTTTTCTAAAAATCCAAGGAAGAAAGAATACAAAAGAAAGACAAGCAACTGAAAGGTACTTGTTTTCACTGTGGCAAGGATGGACATTGGAAGAGAAATTGCAAGAGATGTCTTGCAAGCCTCAAGAGAAAAACCTTCAGAAGGTCACTCTCTTGTTCTAAAATTAGTAATTACAGTTAAAGCTTCTAAACTGAATAGTTGATTCAGGAGCTAGTCAACATATATGCAATTGTGTGCATGGACTAGTGGGAGTAGAAGACTTGGAAAATGAGAAATGGTGCTAATCGTGGGAAATAGCACTAATGTAGTTGCCAATGCAATAGGCACCTAACATCTCAGACTACCCTCCAAAGAGGACCTGAATTTGAAATAATTGTTATTTCATTTCTAGATGTGTAAAGAACTTAATATCAGTCTCTATATTTTTAAGAGATAGATTTGATGTTTTATTTGACAAAATGCTTTGTTCTATTTCACATATCAATCAAATCGTTGCTTATGCAATTTTGATTGATGGTCTCTTTTCATTTTAGAAATGAATGGTAGCATTAACTGTATATGGATAAAGATGCAACTAGGCCTGAGAGGCCTAGAGATGTGGATACATCAACTAAATTGTGACACCTTAAACTTGGAGGCATTAGCCAAGATAGAATTCACCGGATGGCAAACGATGGAACCTTTTGGATCACTTGATCATGTTCCTATGCCTACTTGTGAATTTTGTCTACATGGCAAAAATGACCAAGTCTCCTTTCACTTGGTAAAGGAGAAAGAGTTACAGAACTGTTGGGATTAATTCACTAAGATGTTTGTGGATTTTTGTATACAAACACAGGGGGCGGTTATTCATACTTCATTACCTTTACCGATGATCATTCACGGTTATGGTATTTATACTTAATGAAGCATAAATCTGAATTTTGAAAAATTTCAGGAATTCAGAAATGAAGTTGAAAACCAAACAGGCAAGAGTATTAAAATCCTTAGATTTGATCGAGGATGTGAATACTTAAGCACAGAGTTTCTTGATTATCTCAAGGAACATGACATCTTATCATGATGGACTCCACTAGGAATTCCACAACATAATGGAGTTTCTAAAATGAGTTCCATGAGCTGTACTAATTTACCTATATCCTTTTTAGGGATATGAACTTGAAATTGTTAAATAGAGTGTCTTCCAAAATTCGTTCCACAAACTCCATTGGAAATGTGATTTGGGAAGAAACCAAGTCTTGATTAGATCAAGATTTGGGGTTGTCCAGCATATGTCAAAAGGCAAGATGCAGATAAACTAAATGCAGTCCCAGATCCACAACCTGTTGTAACACAGACTCCACGTAGTTCAAGTAGGGTTAGCAGAATGCCTAAAAGGTATTGTGGTTTCCTTCATCGACAACAAAGGAGAGTTAAATCTCCTAAGTGATTGTAAGGATATCGAAGGACCTTTCGAACTACAATGAGGCAATGTCAGACATTGACTCATAGAAATGGCTTGGAGCCATGAAATCCGAAATGGATTCTACGTATACCAACAAAGTCTGGACTCTAGTGATCCTCCTCCTGGTATTGTACCAATAGGGAATAAATGGATCTTTAAGAGGAAGATAGGCTTAGATGGAATAGTAGAAACCTACAAAGCAAGGCTAGTAGCAAAGTGCTACAAGCAAAGAGAAGGGATTGACTATGAAGAAACCTTCTCTCTTGTCACTATGACAAAGTCTATTTGGATTTGGCTTGCAATAGCTACATACCATGATTATGAGATTTGCAAAAATGGATGTGAAGACGGCTTTTCTGAATGGCCAACTTCAGGAAGAACTATATATATAGATCAACTTGAAGGCTTCATTTCTGAAGTTGATAAGCATAAGGTATGCAAACCACATTGATCCATTTATGGGTTGATGCAAGGTTCTTGGAGTTGAAACATCCTATTTGATGAAGTTGTCAATTCGTTTGACTTCATACAAAACATGGATGACCAATGAGTGTACGAAAGGTCAGTGGGAGTTTAGTAGTATTCCTAGTGATGTATGTAGATGACATACTACTTATCGGAAACGATATAGGAATGATATCTTCAGTGAAGCTGTGACTCATTAAAATCATTCTTAATGAAAGATTTTAAAGAAGCATCTTACATACTTGAGATAAAGATTTATCTTGATAGATCTAAGAGAATGATTGGATCATCTCAATCCTTGTATGCTGATAAGATGCTAAGGAGATTTCATATGGAACAGTCTAAGAAAAGTTTACTTCCAGGTATGACATGGACTTCACTTTTCTAAGAGAATGTGTCCAAAAACTCATTATGAGATACATTAGATGAGTAAAAATCTCTTATGCATATGCAATAGGGATTCTCATATATGTCATAGCATGTACAAGACATGATATCGGTTATACGAGTATAACTAGAAGATATAAATCAAGCCCATGATTTGATCAATTGGGAGCAGTCAAGTATGTTCTTAAATACTTAAGAAGGACTAAGGACATGTTCCTCCTCATCTGGGAGGAACATCAAGAGTAGCAAGTGGAAGCATTTACTGATTTGAATAATGTATCTAATATCAACAATTGCAAATCCACCTAAGGGTACGTCTTCATTTTGAATGGACACGTAGTTAGTTAGAGAACAACTGAAGTTGATTACATTGTCGCTTTAGAAGCTACAATATAATCTGTTTGGATAAAAAAGGTTCATTACCGAACTGAATGTGGTTCTAACCATAATGTCACAAGTACCTTTACTGTGTGATAATAATGGGGCGATAGCTCAAGCCAAGGAACCTAGGTCTCATCAGAGATCCAAACACATAGAAAAATGTTACCATTAGATGGGGCATCTGCAAACAACGTAACAGATCCACGCACTAAGCCGATGTCACAGTCACAACTGGATAGACATACAGAGATAATGGGTATGAGATACATGGCTATATGGCTCTAGTGCAAGTGGGAGATTGTTAGAAATGTGCCCTAAGAGCCAATACATTTGATGTAATCTCCTTAGAATACATTTCATATACGATATATAAAGGGCAAACTTATTTGTTATCTTTTACATCGTGTAAAGAAACAAATGTCCAAGGTATGCTAAATAAGAGATAAAGTAATCTAAAGAAGATTAGATTCGGAGACCTTTAATCTCTAACTGTAGCATCCCAAAATGTTCCTAATCATAGGTTATCAAATGGGCATTGATAAACCGTCAAGATTAGCACATATTATGTATGCTCAATTGGGAGGATGGTTAGTCTCAAACCATTTGTGTGGTTGACACTAATACAAGTATGTGGGTGCTCATTAGTGAATGAGTACACTGAACGCGATCAACCGTAGTTCTCGTATGGAGTATTTATCTATATGTCAAATGAGAACTCATAGTTGCAATAATGCAAATTAGTCCTTAGACCTGAGGCATCATGGTTGTCCTGTGATGCGTTATTGATCTTTGATAGCTCTTAAAGGCAAGCCGTAAAAGATTTGTCTTAAGTGTTGTTGGGATCTCTTAATTCATCATAGGGACATGTGAATGTACAATAAGGAATCTCTACTTTCGATAAAGAAGGAGAATGTTTCAAGATGTGATTCAGTAAATCTTTGGCCAAAGTATTTTGAGCTTGATTTAGAAAGTTGTTCTTAATCATGTTCTTTTGAATCACATGAGGTTGTAAATCATATTAGGGGTTTGACATAATCAATCCGTACCCTGATAATATGATTTGAAACATTGTATAAGAGAAGGACCGTATTGCATTGCAATTCCAACTGAATAGGTTCTTCATCTATTCTTGTTAGCTTGGGTAGCCTTGATATATTGCTAGATGTCACTCTTGGCTTGTGGAAGTCCTAGGATTGATTGTGATCGATCTAAATAAAGGAAGAATTAAAAAGGGGTTTTAATTCCAGTTGGTTAGAAAGAGTTTTAATATTTTCCCACTGTCTTGCTAATTAGAACCTAATGGATCGCACACCTTAAATGGTTAACTTTGAGTAATACAAATGAGAATGAGGAAATCAATTTGATTGATTTGATGTGGATGATTTACTACGTGTAAAAACGTATTTGGGCCTCGGTAATAGTTAACGGGAAGCCCAAATGGTTGGGTATCAAGCCCAATGGCTTAAGACACCTAAATATTATGGTTTAAGTGTCATAAAGCCCAATTTTGGAAGCCCAATGGGTTTTGGCCGAAAATGCTTAAGTAAGTATGTATGGGAATTGTTTCCATAAGCTCATTAACACACAAACACAATCCAACATCAACCAAATGGGTTTGGGAGATCAAAGAAAGATAAAAGAGAGTTTTCAAGAGTGAAACACTTTCATCTTTCAAAGTGGTTTAGATTGAAACCAATCTTGAGAATCTTGCACTAGCATCCAAGTATTCTCAAGATACTTCTTCTCATCTCAAGGTTTCATTGGTGTGGAGACTTAGAGGCCATATACTTTTGTGGCTCACATGGAGGAGAAAGATCAAGGAGCAAAGATCAAAGATCAAAGAGGAGATCAACAAAGAGGAAATCATCAAGAGAAGACCAAACACAAATTGGTTCATATAATTGCTTCAAGGGTAATTAGATCTTATCCTTTCTCTTGAATTTTCATTTATGAAAAACATATCAATGTTCATGGCTTAAGATACTTGGAAGAAGTTTTGTTTTTGAATTTAAACAACCACCTTAGACTTCCGCTGCGATTAATTTGATTAAATGCATGTTTAATATTCAAATGAACTTTGGAAAAATGTTTTGAAATTTCCTACATGAACTGTGTACATAGCTTGTGGATAAATAATGAGTTACTCTTTTAGTAAACTCTTCAGGAGTTCTGGCTTGTAAAATAATATAACTATTTCAAGTTTCCAGATGTTGTTTTTGTTTCGAATATTCTATGTGAAATATTTACCTTATTTATTTAAATGTTTCTTCACATTTTAGTTATAGTTTTTACAAAATTCTATAATTAAGGTGTGAATCACGTCTTAATCCAAAGTTAAGTAAACCCGTGGGTTGGGGCGTGACAATAATAGAGGCACAAAAGCTATCCGAACTACTAGGCTTCATGCTAACCATTTTATTCTCTCGTACAATCCTGAGAGTATTATAAGCCGCTATGATGTTGATGTCAAGCCAGGAGAACCCTGCTAAGAATGGCCGTTCTGTGAAAATGTCGAAGTACGAACTTTTTGCAATAAGGAAGAAGTTATCATTTGATAATCCTTCAGATTTTCCCTTGTTAAGTACGGCATATGATGGTGAAAAAAACATCTTCAGTGCAGTGTCGTTGCTCACTGGATCATTTAAGGTAGAAGTCCTGTGTTGTTTGAAGTTTGAGAAATGATTATGGATTTTGTTGTAATTCTTAGGGGTGTTAGTTGGATTGGAAAATTCGATTTCCAACCGAATTCTGGTTCGAATATTGCCAAAAAAATCCAACTCTGATAAATCCGATATCCTAAAATGCAGAATTCGAGGGAGAGAGTTTGATGGACAAAAAAAATTTGGAGGCTTTGAGATTGAAGAAGGATGACCTGATTGACATTAAGAAGATCCTACAACAACGTTTATCGCCACACATTTCACTTGTCAAGTTCTATTTTTTCAACATGTCCAACAAAATTTTTGATGAATTTGGTGCTGTAATTGATTATGACAAGTTTGTGGATAAACTGATGACACATCCCTTTCTTTTAAGTCCTCGCGCTATATTAGAATATAGGTTTACTTTAGGATCCGCTAAGGAGACTGTAGACATTTGTGGCGAATATGGACAAGATGAGTTCGTTGAGTATTTAACTACTGATGCAAGTTTAAGTACTTTTCATAATTCGATTCAATTGATTGAAAACTTGAGAACTATTGCCAGTAATTATTAAATTTTTTGGACTGCATTGGATTACCAGAGGCGGCTATAAGACAAGTGCAGAAGGGCTATTAAGGTTCCTTAGAAACATATACCCACATTACGTCAACGGTTGCAATGAGAATGTCATTGATCACTATGTTGGACAAGTGCTTTGTCCCGGTGTTCTAAGCATGCTTTATGAAAACGTGGTTTTGTTGAAACGTGATATGATATGATGGATTTTGTTAAAGTTTGAGGCATTTTTATGATGTATTTATATTATTAAAAGTTTGAGACATGATTATGGATTTTGTGTTGTTTGAAGTTTGAGAAATGATTATGGATTTTGTTGTAGTTCTTAAGGGTGTAAGTTGGATTGAAAAATCCGATTCTAACCGATTCGGTTCGAATATTACCAAAAAATCCGACTTCGATAAATCCGATATTCAAAAATTCCGAATCCAAGGGAGAGAGTTTGATGGACAAAGACAATTTGGAGGCTTCGAGATTGAAGAAGGATGACCTGATTGGTGTTAAGGAGGTCCTAGAACAATGCCTAGAACAACGTTTACCGCCACACATTTCACTTGACAGGTTTTACTTTTTCAACATGTTCAACAAAATTTTTGATGAATTTGGTGTTGTAATTGATTATGACCAGTTTGTGGATAAACTGATGACATATCTCTTTCTTTTAAGTCTTCGCGTTAGGTTAGAATATGGGTTTACTTTAGGATCCGCTAAGGAGACTGTAGACATTTGTGGCGAATATGGACAAGATGAGTTCGTTGAGTATTTAACTATTGATGCAAGTTTAAGTACTTTTCAGAATTCGACTCAATTGGTTGAAAACTTGAGAACTATTGCGAGTAATTTTTAAATTTTTTGGATTGCATTGGATTACAGAGGTGGCTATAAGACAAGTGCAGAAGGTCTATTGAGGTTCCTTAGAAACATATACCCACACTACGTCAACGGTTGCAATGAGAATGTCATTGATCACTATGTTGGACAAGTGTTTTGTCCAAGTTTTCTAAGCATGCTTCATGAAAACGTGGTTTTGTTGAAACGTGATATGATATGATGGATTTTGTTAAAGTTTGAGGCATTTTTATGATGTATTTTATATTGTTAAAAGTTTGAGACATGATTATGGATTTTGTGTTGTTTAAAGTTTGAGAAATGATTGTGGATTTTGTTGTAGTTCTTAGGGGTGTAAGTTGGATTGGAAAATCTGATTAGGGACCGATTCGGGTTCGAATATTGCCAAAAAGTCCGACTCCGATAAATTCGATATCCGAAAATGCCGAATTCGAGGGAGAGAGTTTGATGGACAAAGACAATTTGGAGGCTTCGAGATTGAAGAATTATGACCTGATTGGCGTTAAGGAGGTCCTAGAACAATGCCTAGAACAACGTTTAGCGCCACACATTTCACTTGACAGGTTCTACTTTTTCAACATGTTCAACAAAATTTTTGATGAATTTGGTGCTGTAATTGATTATGACCAGTTTGTGGATAAACTGATGACACATCCCTTTCTTTTAAGTCCTCGCGTTAGGTTAAAATATGGGTTTACTTTAGGATGCGCTAAGGAGACTGTAGACATTTGTGGCGAATATGGACAAGATGAGTTCGTTGAGTATTTAACTACTGATGCAAGTTTAAGTACTTTTCACAATTCGACTCAATTGATTGAAAACTTGAGAACTCTTGCCAGTAATTATCAGGGGGAATTGACTGAGGAGATAGTATTATAATATGAAATTTTTTTGGACTGCATTGGATTCCAGAGGAGGCTATAAGACAAGTGCAGAAGAGCTATTGAGGTTCCTTATAAACATATACCCACACTACGTCAACGGTTGCAATGAGAATGTCATTGATCACTATGTTGGACAAGTGCTTTGTCCCGATTTTCTAAGCATGCTTCATGAAAATGTGGTTTTGTTGAAACGTAATATGATATGATGGATTTTTCTCACATGATGGATTTTGTTAAAGTTTGAGGCATTTTTATGATGTATTTTATATTGTTAAAAGTTTGAGACATGATTCTGTATTTTGTGTCATTTGAAGTTTGAGAAATGATTATGGATTTTGTTGTAGTTCTTAGGGGTGTAAGTTGGATTAGAAAATCTGATTTAAACCGATTCCGGTCTGAATATTGCCAAAAAAATTCGTGTGAGAGTCCATTTTTCTTAAATAATGTTTAAACAAAAATAATTGTTATATATATATATATATATATATCTTACTTTATTATATATATATATATATATATGTGTATTATATATATCTCATTCTATTTGTATATTGGTTAGCAAAATGATTCATGAATGGGTAGTTAGGTGTCAACAAGGTATTCTAGTGGCCTTGCCAACTCACCATGAAGATATTAGAATAGGATTGTAGTCACCAACGTGTCTTCCCAGCAATTCATTTCTTATCTATTGTTAACTTGGAGTGCAAGGCCATATTGATATTTTACTTGGAGATTAAGTTCTTACATAAATATCATGTACTGTAGCTACCGTCTTTACCACACTATATATAGCTCATTCCATTCCTTTGTTTTCATGCTCATTTTCAGCCAAGTTGCGATGAGAGAGAGAGAGAGAGAGTTAAGTGATGAAATTCTTGGAAGAGATATATGACATAGCTTGTATTTTCTTAACTTGGAGCAATGCCTTGGAATCGAGGTAGGGATTTCTCGAGGACCTTTACGGGGATTGATCTAATTAAATTTCGTGAGCAATATATCAAGATGATATTATTATTAATATTTGGTGGTTAAGTGTTGTTAACTATCATTATATTATCTTATTAATATTGACATGATCATATGTTATCGGTGATGGCTGGAATCCTTGGATTGATAAAGAAAGTATGGAAAAGAGGGTAATGGGATATAGTCTTTTGTGTAGTTGAGTCTAACTCTTGGCAGGTACCAGGTCTAAGGGATCCCACAGTGCACATGGTTTTTATTGGGTGATTCGGGACCGGCGAAAGGGAGTTAGACAAGATGACTAACAAAAGGGGAATTATGGGACGATTGAAATGGGTGTTAGTTCATATAAAAGGGCATTCGGGACCAAGTGGTATAAGCATGGTATGGGACGTGCATGTCTGCTTGTCCAGTTATATGAATTAGCGGGATTAGATGAAGAGCATTCATTCATGCATTATTCTTAATTATATGATATTTGGTTGTGTGATTGCATGTCACTTAATTTAGTTATATAAATCTACTGTGGTAAGGTCCTATGTCCCTCCTGAGCGGTGGTTGCTCATCCCTCACTCTGTTTAATTTTTCAGATGAATTAGTGAGCAAGACAAGGACTAAATCGGTTGAAGCTGAATTAGATGAGAGTGTTAGAGCTTTATTTATTTCATGTAAAGTTGTAAGATTTTGGGAGTTATTTTTATAAGAGAAGTTTATTTTGAACCCTTCTTTGTATATATATTTTTTAATTTTACTCACGCACCGGGCAGGGTTTTCCGCCTACCCCCAGGTCGGGGCGTGACAATTCAACTCCGATATCCGATATTTTCGATATATTCCGAAAATTCCGCAATTCTTATCCGAATAATTCCGAAGTTATCCAAACCCATTCCGATCCGATTTTTCCAAATTGATTCCGAAAAATTCCGAGTTTCTAATTATAATTGCATTATTTTTAGTTTATAGGTCTTATACATGTTTTATTTCTTATTTGTTATATTTTAGTATCTACATACAAATATTCATACATACTAAAAATAGGCTTGGAAAAAAAAATATACTAAACATAGTAGTATATAACTTTAAGACTATGGGTAATATATAGTAATATACTAAACATAGTAATATATATTTGGCAAATATGCATAATGTGTGCTTGTATCCAAACGTACTACATATATGGTAAATGTAGGGAGTATCATATCATACTATTATATTTTGTATTCTATATATGTATGTATTTTTAAAATTTTAAACTATCTTCATTTAAAATTATTTTATATATACATGAAATACAACACATAAGATAAGTATATTAATTGGATCTTAATAATTGTAGTATTTCAATTGTTTAGAGCAAGACTAACCTATTGAATGCAAATCTAACACTCTTTACATATGTTCATGCCCACCAAAATCTAAAATCAACGTGATAGTCACTCGACTATAACTTGAGCATCAATTGATTGATGAATGTGAATCCATCTTTAGAATTTGAATCAATAAATTTTCATTCACATGATCAGAATATAAATATGTAACATGTAAGACAAACTACTTTAATTGTTTTTATTATTTGAATTAGAACATTAATTACATAAGATGCTTGGTAATAGTAGAAATAACTTCCTTCACTTTAATTTTCCATTAAAATGGATCATGTAACTAGTATACGAGTATTTTATCAAAATAATTTTTTGTTAATATCTTCTTCATAATATTTTTTTTGCCATTAGGTAGGAAGGGGAGGGCAGGAAAAATATAATAAAATTTCAATGCTAGAGAAATCTTAACACCTGACGAAAAAAATATATTAAAACACTTTTCCTTCCACCATCTTCCTGACTTGTCTTCTCACAAGTCACAGACTCCACACCACCCACGTCCCCTCCTTTTTCACTCTATGTTCATACCTCCTCTCCTTCTCCCATGAGTGTTGCTATTGCTTGGGTTTATATAACCCATGTCAATACAGCAAAAAAAACCACACTCAACTCAAACACATAATAATTCAAACCACCACAATAATTATTACCCTCCATTTGTTCAACTGGGTATATGGGGTGGCTGTTACGATTCGAGTGATTAGGTGGTGATGGTGGAGGGAGGTTGTGGTCGAGGATATGGCATTGGCGTCGAAGTGGGTCTCACAGAAGAATGCAAAGAGAGAAAGGAAGAGACAGTGGGGTGTTTGATTTTTGGGTCTAGAATTTGAGAAAGGTGGGAACAGAATAGAGCATGATGATGTTTGGAAGGAGAAGATTTGACTATTTTGGATATAATTTGATTGGATTGTTTGCTCATTCGACGGAGAAGGGCTTTGATCGAAGATTGAAACCGAAAACGCATAAAATAAGGATAGTTGGTTTTGATCAGAGGTGTTCTTTTTCTATGAAAGTTATTGGAGTTGTTGGAGTCCCATTTCTGAGAGTTGTTGGAATCCCACATCGATTGAAAACATAGACTTCAGATGTTTTCTTCTTTATAAATATCTTCACCCCAAGCGACCTTTGAACATACTTCAAGTTCAGCCTACAATCTTAAGTGGGCTTGATGGGTCATCATTTAGTAGCTTTTAAGAAATTCTTAGTTGGGCTTCTTTATATAAGTGATCTTAATATTATTTTTTTGTCAGTTAAGTATAATATTTATATGAATTTGTTTTGAAGAATTTGAAACTTCGGAATCGAAAAGTTCCGAAATTTTTCGGAATCGCAAGTGTTTAAGGAATTCCAAAAGATTTTAGACGGAAATTGGAATGACTATTTCTGATCTGATCCAGCCGAATTGCAGCCCTAGTAGTTCTATTTGAAAGTCTGGTTCTCTCTCTCTCTACCCCCTCCATCTTGTTGGTTTCATGATCATGCTTCACTCCGCATTTCATCGAAGAACTCAATTAAGAGAACCTGGCAAACAAAAACCAAAAATAAAAAACTAGAAAATATTGATCAAAGCCGACAATTAAATTTGATTTAAAAACACAACCAGTAACAGGGCATAAATCATCCAATTGACTGTAAACGACAGGCAAGGGATGGAGATGAGAGGCATGAACTGAAACTTGAATCCATTTTAGAATCAGCTTTAGGAATGATAGCTAATATTTCTATAGGGGTCATTGGAGCTTTATGTGCAAGGGCAACAATAGCCAGATATGATATTACATATCTAAAGCTCTCATCGTGTACATGAGCCTAGAAAGCAACCTCATTACACTAAGGTGCAACATTGCAAGAAGAAATATTAGCATCAGCAACGTATACACTGAGACACACACCCAAAAAAAAACATAAATAATTACCTTAAAAATACTAGTATCCGCAAAAACTGGGCGAAGAAGGCCCATGCAATCATGCAGCGCAATCGTGTCCACCAAATAATCTTTGTTGATGCTCTTTTTGGGAGGGTCAACTTAAGAAGGGAGTAGTGATTCTTCAGTAGGGAAGAATGCGAGGACCTTTGGTAATTGGTGAACCTGCAGAAGACAAGGAGGGAGAAGCAATCGTCAAGCTTCGGACATCGGTGTGGTGCCTGCCGAAGGCTCTTCGATGCTTAAGTAAGCTATATGTGGTAATTTTGGCAAAGTAACAGTAAAGGTAAGAAAATAGTTACCCATTTTACTTGAGTACTATTCCCTATTTATAGGGAAGTGAAAATAGAAATTTTGTACAAAGTTTCGATGTGGGACTTCGTGCAAATTGCTGTGGAGGTGACACGTGTCATAGCTCTAGGTTTTGTAGCCGAGAGCTTCGACATGTGTTTTACCGCTTCGGAAGGGGGTCTTCCTTCGGTAGGTTGAGAAGGGGATGATGTCACTTGTCTTCTGAGGGCTTGCCTGGTGCTTGTTTAGTGTATTTCCCTTCCTGAGTGTTGGTCGCTTGATGCCGAATGTGCTTGGTTGATTATGATATAAACAATCTTCATTTTGAGTAGAAATGTAATCAAAGTATCACCAAAATTAGAAATGCACACACAACATAGAAACATATATTCATTTGTCAAATGATTTAGCTTACCTGCACTAAAACTGTTTGAATGGAGAGTATGTATTGTCAGCTAAAACGCTTTTGCATCCGTACTGTGGCTTGGTATGGCTGGCTCATAAATTACAGCGACTTTGGGGGCACTTCGGCTTTCGGCGTCTTCCGTTTCGTGCGAGGAAGAAGACTGACTGAGAGAGCTGTCAAAGAAGTATTATCTTCAATTGTTTTTCTTTCTTCTCTATCTCTGTGCTCTGTGTGTCTTTGCTGCCCTGCAGCTCCAGTCTTCTGCTTTTCTATTTCTTCGCTCAATTAAAGTAGGGGGAAGATGGCGGTTTGCCACATGACACATTCAAAGCGCCCCACAGAAACATTCAAAGCGTCACGCGGCAGACCGTTTGGGTATACGCGACACTTTTTTCAGTTACACGCAACTCATTTTTATGATTCGGGACGACCCCATCAATTGCATCCGATCCGACTACGAACTTTACTTGTTTGGGCTTAATAGTCAGTTTGCTCTTTTTCTTTTTACGAATTCTATGGCCACCCAAATGTAAATCTGTGGGAATATTTATATACACACACATAGAGTTTCAAAGGGATTCTCAAAAGATTTATAGTGAGCTTTAAAGAGTGTCCCTAAAACGATTCTATACCTTCTTTTTTTTTTTTTCTAAATTCTTGTCTCAATAGTCTACTTGCGATAAAAGGAAAAAAAAAAAACTGTTGAGACGCACATTGAGAAAAACATGAACAATAAATGAAAACTTCGAAAATGGCAAACTAAAAAATACAATTACAAAGAAATGAAAAGATTTTTAAGTTACACGTAGCGTGCGTGATTAAAAAAGGCCCTTAATATGCGCGGAAACGCATGCTATTATAATTTTATCTCTTTACTTTTATAGAATAAACCATACAATACGAATAAATTTTAATAAAAATGGTATGAATACAATGTTCAAAATCGATTTAAGCAAGTAAAGCATGTTCTTTTTTATCTTAATTTGAAATTGTATTGCTGTTTTATACACACAAATTTATTCATATAGTATTGCTTTTTTTATTCAATTGAATTTTACATTTAACTCAATTGCTCTTCTTCTTCATGAGTGTAAATGATTACATTTATCGTATTATGAAATATTTCATTCATAATTTTTTTTGGTTTTCCGCAATTGTGTTTTTCTCGTGCGCATTTTTAAAGAAAAGGGCCCAAAATTTTAAAAATCCTAATTAAAAGAGCAAAATATTGGTAAGTAAAAGATGCAACGTTGCCTGCAGCTGGGGTTAAGGATATTCTCATGCTATGTTGCACAAAATGCCTATATTTCATGTGCATTCAAGGTATAATATGGATGTTGTCCTCTAATTTAGAGGATGAATGGGGGACTATTCATAAGAGGTTCATGGGTAAAATTTATCCCTTATAATTCCACCATTTTCAAGGGAATTAGAGGGATAAGTTTTAGTCATCAACCTCTTAGAAATAGTCCTCATTCTTCTTCCAAGTTAGGCAACATTTCCATTTTATACCTTGAATGCACATAAAATATAAGCATTTTGCTAGTCTAGTCTAGTCCAGTCCAAGTCTAATCTAGTCGTCTTCTATCAAACAAGCCGACTGAGAACTCAAACTCTCCCTTCTAAGCTATACACGTGTCTTTAAAGTTTCAATACATTTTGAAATACTCCCAACTTGTTTGCTTTCTTGTTATACACTTATGCAGCATTTAATTTCCATTTTAAACTTTTATTATTGTTTTATGAGGATCACAGCTCTATTCTATGTTTGAGACCCTGAAGCTTTTGTTCATTTTTCTTTTGCCTCTTTCCCATTGGACCCCTTCCACTTTCTTTCCTATCCCTCTATTCTCTAAAGACCATGAACCATAGGCCATCTCTAGTCATAGGGCTAAATGTAGTCCAGGGCTATAATTTTAGCCCTCCAAAATATTAATTTTTTAAAAATTAGTGTATGGCTAAATTTTTCCATCTCCAACCATGCATAGCTGTATTTTAGGGCTCTCTATATTTTATTATTTTGAGAAAACTATGGTACAACACTCCTACATTCCACTACTATGTATTGTTTATAAAAAAAAAAAATTTATTCATTTATAACATAAAAAGAAAAAAAGAAAAGTTAAAATTTGAAAGGGTTCTAATCTCCTATAGTAAAAACCATTTAAAATATATATATATATATATATATTATATAAATAAAGAATTTAAATGCATTTAAAATGTTAAAAGGAAAAAAAGAAATGAATTTAAATACAGTTTTATTATTTTGAGTAAAACTATGATATAACACTTATAATTCCACTACTATGTATTGTTTAATTTAATTAAACTACTATTTTGAGGGAAAAAAAAGTTAACGTCCCAAAAGGTTATGACCTCCAACGGTAAGAACCAATTTATACATATAGTATAAAAAAAAATTAATTTAAATACATTTAAAACGTTAAATGAAAAAAACAGAAAAAAGAAGCAACGACTAGCTGACGTCATCGCGTCATTAATATCAACCCTTGGATCACAGTTGCAAGAGATGTTTTCCTGATCACGCCCACATGGGATAATTCGTCTTGTTGGGCAACACATGCGCTGAGCCCACAAAAAAAAAAATTTGGTTTCTGCAATAGCTAGGCTACAATTGGCCTAGTTGGAAGGCTAAAGGGCTAAGAACGCATAAATTAAGTTGTTTCTTCAACACCCATGAGAGCATGAGTGCAAACCTAATATGATAAAGTGCTTATTTTATTATATTAAGAATAACATTGAAAGTGGGTGGGAAATGGGACCCCCAAAGCCGCGAGAGATTATAAAGTAGTACGGTACTACCATATCAGTATTTGATACTTATATTCAAATTTTATCACGTGTCATATTTAAAAGAAAATTAAAACTATTTACACTTTTGGATTTTGACTTCCAATAATAAAATTAGAAAATAACAAAAAAATAAAAATAAAAAATCTTTCAACTGGCAGTCCCCCTTCACCGCCCCCATCTCTGTTATATTCCTCCTTCTCCAATCCTTCAGTTTCCCCATTGAGTTGTCTTCCTCCCCCCCTCATGTTCCAACTTCTCCTTATTACTTTGTATTCTAACCATCAGAGAGAGAGAGAGAGAGAGAGAGAGAGAGAGAGAGAGAGAGAGGTGGAGGGTAGAGTGTATAAAAGGTAGGATTCATTGATATTGCCGAGAAACAAAGAAGAAGAAGACGACTTCAATTGGCAGAGATACAAGAGCACTTCCAGCGCTACACCCCAGACCGGGCAAAAGGCCCCCTATGCCCACAAAGCAAGCTACAACGCGCAATAAGCAGCCCGAACAGATGTGGGCTCCACAAGCCTCGGCAGGCACAAAGGCAAAAACAGCCTGAGTTGTTGCCTAAGGGCGATGACGTCCTTAAGTATTTATAGAATTTGGAATGAGTTTTGGGGTTGGATCTGATTTAGATTGATTTAAAATATTATTTCGATCGTTAGATTTAAATTTCAGCCGTTGGATTTTTTTTTAACCGTTAAAATAGTTTGGATTTAATCTAAATTGTTGATATAGGATACTATTGGAATAAACAAAAAAAGAAAAGAAAAAAAGGGGTTGTTTTGAAATGTGTCATTGAATTCCAACGGAGCCTTTGACAAGGCGGGGCGCACACAATCTGTAGGACCATGCGCCCCAATCACCCTTCCTTGCAAATGGCATGCCTCAGCTTTGAGTGGCCTCCACCAAAAAGTTTTCCAGTCCAGGTAATGACTGGACCGGTATTTGGCCTGGGTTTTTCCAAATTTTGGCTCATTACTTTTCTTGGATTGAGAGATGAATTGGGCTATAATTTGGGATTTTTTTAGTTTGGCCTCATGGGTTAGAGATTGCCTAAGAAGGCAAAAATTAAGTTGTTTTCAACCAAAAGAATTAATTAAGTTGTTTCTTCAGCACCCATAAGAGCATGAGTGCAAACCTAATAAGCATTTTCTGTAAATGGTACCTTGTGCGTTCTTTTTCACTAATCTGAAAGAACAAAACCGACCGTCTCTGGTACTCAAACCATATGCTATATGTATTTGCTACATGCCTATTAGACTTTAGACTAAGTCTATCACCATGGTTAACTTCAAAAAAATAATATTAAAAAACGAGTATCACCTTGGTTAAGGCAAAAATTGAGCATTTCGAAGTCTCATTGGAACTTCAAAAGACGCGTGTATTGCTTGAAAGTAATATAAAGCCTAACAAACGTCACAAATCCGATAGATTATACAACCTCCCACCATAAACGCCACAAATCCACCTATTCTTCCATAAATAAACACTACATGGTCAACTCCTAAGCCTAACAAACTATTTCAAAGCTGATACTTCTAGTAATTACCTAACCAATCTCAAAAGCACATAGGTAAATTTACAGATCACATTAAGATATATCCAGATGCTAATTAATACTACAAGTATTCCAGACAGAATGATGGGATAAAGAAAAGCAGCTGGTGATTAACCTCTAAACTCTGCTACTGTATACATTAGCAGCAGCAGTAGAATAGTTTAAAATAGTAAAACCCACAAACCCAACTTCAGAAGCATGAAGCGTGTGATTGCCAAATTCCAAATCAACTTTAGAACTTCAGAGTTTGCCCAAAGTGAGGCGTCTCTTCAAACAAAGGCCAAAGGATTTTCTAGACGTGCGCTTGCTCCCAATCTTGGTCCTCGGCTTGATCCCACGCTTGATCCCGAGCTTGCAGTGTCCTTTCCGTTTGCATATCTCTTCCAGTGGTCCCGTGAAACACTTGTACAATTTGATTTATGGCATTAATAAATAAAAATATTTCATATACTTACATATGTATTAGTTTCACCTTAGTTTCTTCTCCTTTGGGTTCGTTATCCTCACAATCTCTAAGTCATAAGAAAATAAAAAATCATACAAATAAGTATATTAAATTAATAGGGGCAAGAAGAATTAAAGACAAACAAGAAGGAAAGTAACTAACGGAGTGAAGCTGAAACCGATTAAGAATTTGTGCTCGCCATTTAGGTCCACATCATAAACAGTTGAATGCAAGGTGTTCATAGAGCTTTTTCCTCCTTCACAGACAATTTGAAACGTGGTGATCCAAATGGGTTGACGACCACGACAATCGCAGTCAGTGGCAGTCTGGACAAGACAAAAATCCAAGTTCCCTAGATGAACCATATACTCTGAGCGTTGTTCAAAATATTCGTAGGACATATACTTTTTGTAGTATTCCAAACCCAAAAGTCGCTGCGTTTCGCTTATAGATTACGTACTAGGATCAAAGGAGAACTTTGCAACAACCCCATAATGGGTGGATAAACAATAGATGGTATTGCCTACAACCACAGCCCTCCCGCGGAAAGAAAAAGGCCCCTTGGCTAAGACAGGATATCATTTCTTTTCCTTCACATTAAAAGCAATGAAACTCTTGTAGGCACTCGATGAGAGCAAAATATTATTTCCGTAAACAGCATAACCAGCCATCCCTCCTCTGCCTTGATAGAGTGCAAAGGGAACAGATGGCAGGGGCTCCCAACAGTCATTGCAGGGATCTTACCGCTCAAAGGCTACACTTGGATTATTTAGGGACCAAGAATCTGGAATTCCAAGATGATAAAGCTTGTTATACGCAGACATCAAAGTTGACCTTTCGTTAAATGATTTGGGGTGCGTAAATGTATAGAATGACTTAGTCTCTGTGTCGAAAATACGTCCCTTCAAGTCCGGTTTCGTGGGGGCGGTGGTGGTGGACCTAAGGCAGTGCCTAAGGGCATCGCGAGCAGTTACCAACATATATAACTTGGACAATCCATTGAACCTCACAGCCACCAAACGACAACTGTACAGGGGATCCATATCGCTCTTACCAAAGATCTTGTTTACAGGATTAAGCAATGGCGGTCGATCTTCTTCACCCACGAGTGCTCCGCCTCGTCTTCCCCCATAATTGCTCCTGATCCTTGTTCGATTTTTACTTCATATAACACACCTTCATGTAGTCTTCCAAAAGATTGTGCCAGTATGAACACAGATTTATAGGCCTTCTCACACTCCCCTTCCATGTGCAAGCTGGACAACAGAGGTAGGTACAATCTTTTATCTATCTGTTTAAGTTTTTAAAATAGAGGAGGTTGAGTTTAACCACCAACCTTGGATAGTAGGATGGCTGCAATCCACTCGAATTGGTCCCTTTCGTATTCTTGTTGGTGCTGCAGTGTCTGCAGTGTCGTTCGCCATTAGCATCATCCTCGTGATCACGGATAGTTTGAGAGTTACGCTTATAGGGGAGCTCAGAAAGCTTGTCCAAAATTTGTTGTTGACCAGAAACAAGAGAGCGGACTTGAATCTCAAGCTCTTTCAATCTTTGATCCATGTCCAGGTTCTGATACCAAATGATATTGGCTGGATAGAAAAACGTACCAAAACGAGAATAGTGATGATGAGTTTATGGAGGAATACATAACAATAAGAAGAAAAAAAACAAAATGACACCCTAAACAAAATGAAAATTATTGATACAAACAAATATAATAGAACTCAAAACTTGTAGGGTTTAACAATTTGAAAGACAACAAAAATACTCAAATCATAACCAGAATCGCACAAACCTATTTAATTTCGAAATTCTGTAGCCAAAATCAAACCCTAAACAGTTTCTTGGCAAAAAAGAAAGCAATTGAATCTCTAAAGAACTTGCACATAAGTTGGTGCAATGGGTTGAAACAAAAAAGCCAAAACGAGGGTGCTATGAAATCACTACCAGCACAACTCTTCTACTTTGTATTTCGTATCTTTACTTGGCTACTTGGAATCTCTAAAGATGAAAGCAAGAGTAGATGTTAGGACTGGAAGCGGGTTCAATATTCACGCGGCCGTTTGTTCTTCTATTTTTTTTCTGTCGAAAACGGCTGCCGTCTTAGAGCATCTCTCGAGGGATATGTCAAATACCAAACATCAAATTTAAATTTGATGGCTGATGTGGCAATTTGACATTTACAAGTTTTACACTCCACCCGATATGTCAAATAAATAATTATTGTAACAGTCAAATCATTCAAGATAAAGAAGAAAATAATAAAAAAGGAAAATAATAAATGAAAGTAACAACCAGCTGTTTTTAAAAAATAATAAAATATTTATTTGACATCTTGCTTTTGGGATGTCAAAAATAACAGCTGAACCTCTAGCCTTCATTCCACATCAGCTTTGACAATTCGGTTGGAGTGAGGTGAGATGTTATTTCTAGCCGTTAAATGTCTATATGACACTTTTGACATATTGGTTGGAGATGCTCTTATGGTGTGTGGTTTGTAGCGTAAATTTGCTTTTGCTGTTATTTTGGGCCTCTATGTTATTGGGCCCAATAATGCACTTCTCCAAGAAAGACATTGCATAGAACCCAAAAATGGACACCCAATTCCCATATTTTTGGTCCAAACCAAACCATTTTTTTTTTTTAATATACAAGCAATATTGGGGGTGATGTTTTTCTCACACACACTACTTTATGGACACTCAATTCTCATATTTTAAGGTGTCATGGGGCTTGAACCTAGACCAGAGTCAGAGTCAGACTCTTTTCTATTGGAATAAACCATTATTTTTATAAACAGCTTTGTTTGATGAACTATAATTCTCTTTTACAACAATTAGATGCATGTCAATCAATACTGCCACAACTTGTCAATCAATGCTATGAAATAACTTCTTTATTATAAAACAAAATGATATTCTTTTGATTTTGTGTTGGTACTCATGGATGTTCTTAAATGCAAGAAAAATCTTAGCAGGTCAGTTTTTATAATTCAGAAATAACTGAGTATTTTCTCTTGCCAGAACGGGCTATTCATTGTGGAGCATAAACATAATGTTCAAGAAAATTTTTAGCATGTGACAATTTTAGCATACGCATAAACAGAGTGCAGATAATTAGAAAGAAGTGGACATGTGATGGCTAACGGGATTTTAGTGTATTTCCATTGGATTATATTCACAGGTTCATCTTTGTTTTAGAGGTTAATGGACAAATGTTCTCTTTAAACTGTCCTTGCATTGCCATGCTCTTCCTTTGAATGACTATAGCAGCAGTCCTTCCCCAACAACTATAGATGACAGGTGTTCTGTCTCTTAACCATCACTAATTTTGAACTCTGTGGTTGGCAATCTTCTCTGGCCAAAATTTTGAGGCAGATTGTGAATCACCATGTTTCTTTGCTTTTTTCTTCTTATTTTGGTGGCCTGAGCCTTGCTTCGACTCGAGGCCAAGCATCCGAAAAACGTTTCTAGCAGTAAAATAGCCCTCATGTGGTAACAAACATCCATATACTATTGTGAAATACCAGAACTTCTGTATTGAATATCAGGAATATGCAACACTGAATTTCTCTGCCTAAGTGATGATCTAAGCTTAGTGCTCATAAATACAGGACATCCAGATAGATCAAAGAATAAATATACATTCTCTCAGTAACCTCGGTTAGTCATTCAGTTTGAGATACCTTGAAACTGTTGCTTTTGGAATTCAGATAGTTTAAGTTATCATCTTCAGTATACCTCATAGGCTTCACTGGTTCTCTACCAATTAATCAAACAACAACAACGAAAAAAATTCACATAAAAGAGAAACTATATATATATATATATATATATCTCACATAAAAAGGAAAGGTCTTTTCAGTGTGGTTGAGCGCCTTCTTTTGTCATTTGAACTGCATCGTTTTCTCTCCACCCAACTCAGAATGGTTGGAAGTATCACCTCAACCGAAATCCCGACAACATATCTTTGAGTAAGATTCTGGCATGTGTTGCAGAGCAGGCACCTAACATGCCTGAGAGCTAAGAAATTAGCCCCATGAACCCATTGGTCACATTTTCTACACAAATATGCATCATCTGCTAGGAAATACAATGAAGCCCTTCTGCTGCAGAGCTCACAACACGCATACCCTGTTGGGGAACTAACTGGTGGCTGGCAGAAACCACTCTCTTCTACACCTCTGCACATTTTGGAATCTCAAATATGGCACGGCCAAGAAGTTGGAGCCAAAAAAAGCCATTTATAAAACTTTTGGCTTGGTATGTCAACTCTTTACATGGAGTTAATGGAAATGAATTTCTGTCCTAGAGTTTTCAAAGTCTTCATTGTAATGACAACCATGCGACCACATGACAAATGTGTCATTGTACTTCCTTTTCTTAAGTTCCACCTTTCCATTTTCTTTTTCCCATTTAAACTTGTGATTCAGAAAAAACTTGCTATCAATCGTCCACAGCTTTGAATGGGAACCACGAGATGGATTCCTGTGGGTTCTTTTGTTTATCAATTTTTCCGGAGGTGGATGTTATTGGGCCTAATTTATTTGTCAAACAGAGGGCTGTGAAGGAATCAAGCACAAAAAGGATTTGAAACACCACTAGTTTTGACAAAATAGAAACCACTAATTTGACAAATTAGAAAAGGATAGACATGATTAAGCTCTGAGATTTACAAAATGCTTGATGGGATTTTCTGAGCCATGATTTTCTTGCTGAGTGGTTGCCCACTCAATTTTGGTTGCTAATGAAGAAGAAAGCTTTGTTTCTATGGCCTAGAATTAAAGCCTTCCAATTGGGGCCCTACCAGTATTGTCAATAGAGTTTGTATGAATAAATTCAGGCAGAAAATGTCATTGTCCACGTATTGTTTTGGTGTTGACATATGAACCCACTTGACAAATACTCCAATATGTTGAGTTGGTGAATGAACCAATAATTTATAAAGTAATGGATAAAAGAGACTTGGTTTGGTGCATTTGGTCAAATTTCAAAAGACTATTGTTGTCAAATATCATGTCCACTTAAGGAGGTGCAGATGGATCCCTTTCCGGCCATAAATCAGGGTCCTTTTTTACTGACCCTTTTTACTTTAATTGTTCCAATATGAACAAATTTGTTTATCGTAATGATGTAGACAATTTTAACAATTTTGGTTAAGTTATCTAATTCTTGAAAGGTATACGTGGCTTAGGCCAAATTCCTGCATTGTGTATGCCCCTTGCATCTGAGTTCCATATTCCTTTTTGGTATATTAGACTTTAGGTCAGTTGATCCAGGAATTGTGCCCGCCCTTTACACCGGAGTTTTATATCCTCTTCCCGTACATTAGAGTGTTTAGCTTTCGAATATCATTGTATGAAAAGACTGAAATGGAATTGGGCTGGGCTGCAGCCTGCACCAAGCTTCTAGCATACTGACAGCCCATTGTGTAAAAGCCCAAGCAAATGTAATCCGAGAAAAATTTCTTTTAAAACGACCCACATGACAAAATCTCGCGCTCCCATAAAAAAAACAAAAATACGATCCCGCGAACATAATCAGCGTATCTTCTCTGCGACTGTAACTGTTGTGAGTGGTTTTATTGCCTTCTCTGCAAATTTGTAATGTACCAAAAATTCAAAAGAAAAACGAACTCTGCGTGCAAAGCAATCCGATTCCGCTACCTCTCTCTTTCCCTCCCGTTCGTAATGCCCAAAACCCTGACCCTTTCTCGCTTCAAGACACTCCTCTTGATCATCTCCATCTTCTTCAACCTCTACTTGCTCTTCATCCACGCGCCGCCGACCTTTATCTCGCGCTACTCGTCCTCTCCCACCACGCGCCGCCACCTCGTCTTCGCCATCGCATCCTCCTCTCGCTCTTGGGCCCGCCGTGAGCCCTACATCCGCCTCTGGTGCTCCCCGATCTCCACTCGCGCCTTCGCCTTCCTCGACCGGGCCCCGCTCGATTCCCACGGCTACGGCTCCGGCGCGCAGGTCGTCGTCTCCGGCGACACCTCCCGATTTCCTTACACTTTCCGGGGAGGGCTCCGGTCCGCGATCCGCGTGGCGCGCGCGGTCAAGGAGATCGTCGATCGCGGCGAGCCCGACGTGAGGTGGTTCATTTTTGGCGACGATGACACGGTGTTTTTCGTCGAGAACCTGGTGAAGACTTTGTCGAAGTACGATCACGATCGGTGGTTTTACGTTGGGAGCAATTCGGAGAGCTACCAGCAAAATGTGAAGTACTCTTTCGAAATGGCTTTTGGCGGTGGAGGGTTCGCCATTAGCCATTCGCTGGCTAGGGTTCTAGCAAGGGTTTTTGACTCTTGCCTGATGAGGTACGGCCACTTGTACGGGAGCGATGCTAGAGTTTTCTCATGTGTGGCGGAGCTCGGCGTTGGGTTTACCCATGAGCCTGGGTTTCATCAGGTATAGAATGTGAATATTTATTTAGCCTTTTTCATTCTAAGATTTCGATGGTATGTACATGCATTCTCCTCAATAGTTGAATTTCACGTATCCTGAAATTGGTTGAAGCTGGTTTTTGTTATGAAAGTAATTGCTTGACGGTGTTTAATGGATTGCACTTTGCAAGGGAAGTGTAATTAATTATCATAAACTTTTTGATCCAGATTAAAAGGCTCACTCTTTTAGTAGGTGGCCGATTGTGTTTAGTGAAGCTTTCTCTTTTTAAGACATAAGGCATGGTTTGGACCTTCTAGAACTTACCCTTTAAGTTGGGGAAATGGGAATAGTAATATGTTATGGCATGATGGTTGCTGTAGAGATAGGCTCTTTGAGACTGTGATTCCTTACCTGCACACTATAGTTTAAGGGAAGACGGCCTTGGAGAGAAGTTTTTCGGTTTGCTGAGGAGACGTTATGTAGGTGTTCCCTAGTTTGTAGGGAGCTACAGAATGGGAGGGTTGGTTTGGATCTTTGATGCGAGCCGCCAAACTCTATGGTGTGCTCTACTGAATGGAGAATGGGGGTACTGGGAATAAGGGAGGATGGTACTTCTCTACTAGTTATTCTATTGGCTGTTGATCCATCTTAGATTTGGGACATCTATCATTTTCAGATTTTATAGATCCTATTTTCTTCAGAGACCGAACTCTTCCAGCTGGGCAGCAGTTGATTTATACTAACTTCGTATTTGGGCCTTGCCCATTCCCCTTTCTTTTTTTGTTTCGATAATTTTATCTGCATTTGTAAAGAAATAAGGTTTAATAAAATCAAGAAGTTGAGAAGAAAGAGTAAATATATGCTATGGGAATACTTGCTCCTTGATTAGGTGTTCTTTAGTTTTACAAGGTTGTTGACAAACATGGCTTGATTATGCTCATGAACCCCATTGCGTTATGAGATGGACAAAACTGGATGACTGAACTGTAGTAACTTCAATTGGATGATTTCTAGGTTTTTTTTTCCCTTCAACTTCTACAATGGAAGCTACTTGTCGGATGGTCCAAAAGTCATGGAAGCTACTCGAAGGAACTATTGGCTGCATCAATAAAAACGTATCCTGCCCTTAGGGCTTTACCAAGAAACATACTAAATAGACATTAGTACAGTAGTTATTTGCCTTGGACAATCTATATTACATTTTGTGCCCCTTTGCTTCGTCATGTTTCAACCTTTTTTTTTGGACGGCAGATGCAATTACATTGTTGGCCTGATTTTCTAGTTATTAGCTTATTTTGCACAAGCTAAGTTGACAATTTAGTTGTTGCTACATTGTGGATTTCATTATTGACAACCAAGTTTTCAGATCATGATATAGTTTTGATTGGTATCCTACATCTATGGAATCCAATTTGAGCTTGTTAGCTGAGATTCTTGTTGCAGACTTGTTTCAAGTTATGTGCTGAGTTTTAAGGGCGTTATCTTCATTTCTCTAACCAGGTTGATATGCGGGGGAATTTGTTTGGAATGCTATCTGCACATCCATTGTCACCGTTGGTGTCCCTTCATCATTTGGATGCTGCAGAGCCAATCTTCCCAGACATGAACAAGACTCAAGCTTTGGAACATCTTTTTGAAGCTGTGAATGTTGATCCAGCCAGGATATTGCAGCAAACTGTTTGCTATGACATTTCGCATTCATTGACTGTTTCTGTTGCTTGGGGTTATGCTATTCAGGTCTATGATGGCAATGTACTCCTCCCAGATCTCCTTTCACTGCAGAAAACTTTTACTCCATGGAGGAGGAGTGGTAGTTTTGATGCAAGTCAATATATGTTTAATATGAGAGATTATCCTAAAGATAAATGTAAAAGACCAATGGTCTTTTTTCTAGAAAGCGTAATGGCCAATAGCCATGGCATCTGGAGCACCTACACTAGGCACAGTGTGGAAAACTGCTCGAAAGCAAATGCAATAAAGAATTTGGAGCAAATCAGAGTGTTCTCACATAAGCTAGAGCTTGATGTTGATGAGGTATTATTTAACTGATTTCTTATATTAAATTTTGTTTCATATTTTGGTCACTTTTAGTCAATGCCATTTAACCACAGTCCACTTTTACATTCCAGATGAAGGCTCCACGTCGTCCCTGCTGCAACATTTTGCCGTCTTTTAACGACTCAATGACTATCAACATTAGACGGTGTGGAGATGATGAAGTAATATCGATGAATTTCTAGAGTTTCTCTCTTGGAATAGTTGCTCCGAGGATAATTAGTTTAATGCAGAATTCAGAGGACAAGCAATTTTGGTCAACTTCTCAGCTCATCAAGGTAATAAGTAATCTCATTTCCTGTTCTTAAATTATGTTTGAAAAGTTCTTAGGGAACATCGACTTCTAAGTGGCCATTTGAATGACTTTCGTTTAGCCTATTTTTTCTGCTCATTATTCTGGTATTGAGATGTCCTGACATAGGTTGGTCACTTGTTAGTAAGTATGCTTGAGATTCGCAAGCTCTTTTTCCTTTTGGTTTGTCAAATGGACCTCCAAGCATTTGTGTTATAAGTGATATTATCTGATTAAATGATCCTTTTCTTCTTGACAGGAGGAGGAGAATATAGTTGGAGATGGCCATCTATCTTTGGATCAAGATATGGGAGCAAAAACAAGGATTCTTGAATCATTTCCTTGAAGAAAAAAAAAAACAAAAGAAAAAGATATTGGATCCTGTTGTTGAAAAGAAGCTACTGTGTGAAGCCAGTTAAGGTTTTGGTGTCTGATAGGGCCACTCTTGTTAAACTTTCCAGTGGCCAGTTATCTCGGAAATTTGAAGAACAGAGAAAACCGAAGAACACCATGCCTAATCTAGTTACGGGGAGACGACCCAAGCAAATGTGGAACTGCAAAGGATTTAACTTTAGCTGGTGAAATAATAGGCACTACAAACGGTACTATTCCCCATGGTTTTTGATTTTTTTGGGTTTTCTGCTCAGACTTTATCATCAGTTTCAATTGAGAAAAAAAAAAAGGTGTGTAATTTTACCTCAATATATATAATCAAAGTTATAAGAGTTATGTTAGTGTCACGTTGTATTACACTTATAACGTTTAAAGTTATTCATCCGAGAAAAAAGAAAGCAAGTCCAAACACTTGCTTTACGTAACAGTTCTATTTGCTAAGCCCGTTAAAGTTTTTTATTTTCTTTTAAAAAACTTGGAGCTGAAGTTGCTGCCTTCCTCACGCTCTCCTCTGCATCAACGAAGCTACCCAATTAATTAATTAATCCTTTTATAACTACCAAGGGCCAAGTCCTAATCCACTGCCAATAGTATTCTAACACCTAACCCTCTTCTTAATCACTCAATGCTGTTGCTGTCGACTAGCTGACGGTTTGAATCTTAAACGTACGCACTCAACAGCTGGGTTCTTTGGGTTGGCAAAGAAAATGTGGACTGACTGTGTCTCTGTGTGTAAAGACCGCGCCTACCCCATATTTTATTTTGGAGATTTAACTAACCTAATTACACTTTTCTGCACAAGTGCAGGTCAAAGTTTGCATCTTTCTTATGCCGTGGATTTCGGTATTTAAACTTTATATACTTTGGTTATATGGGCCACCAACTTTGATACAAATTCTTCAAAATCTCTGCAACTCTTTTTCTTTTCTTTTTCTTTTCCGTTTTCCATTCAATCTTTGAAAATGTTGCTACCTCAATCGCCCTTCAAATCCCAGTCCTCTTCTCGGTTGATAAACCTCGTCATAATCTCATCTTCTGTCTTCACGCTCTTTCTTCTTGTGTCATTCTTCCTTGTATTTACCAGCTCCAAGCTTCCGCATATCAGCTACTTATCTCAAGATGTGTACTCCCCGCCCCCAACCTCTCTTGAGCACATTGTGTTCGGGATTGCTTCGAATCAGAAGTCGTGGTCAGCTAAGAGGAAGGAGTATGTCAGGCTCTGGTGGAAGAACCAATCCATGAGGGGATGCGTGTTTCTTGAAAGCCTTCCACCTGGTCATGAACACCATGCCAATGATACTTCTCTTCCTCCAGTATGTATCTCGGAGGACACTTCCCGATTTCGTTACACTTACAGAGGTGGTATGAGGTCTGCAATCCGTGTGGCACGCGTTGTTTTCGGAGACCGTGGCACTCAACCATTCGAATGTGCGGTGGTATGTTTTTGGGGACGATGACACGGTTTTCTTTCCGGAGAATTTGGTGAAGACACTTTCTAAGTATGATCATACGCTGTGGTACTACATTGGGACAAACTCAGAGATCTATGAGCAGAACAGAATTTTTGGCTTTGGAATGGCTTATGGTGGTGCTGGTTTCGCTATAAGTTCCCCCTTGGCAAAAGTATTGGCAAAGGTGTTTGATTCATGTATAGAAAGATATCCTCATCTCTATGGAAGTGACTCTAGGATCTCCTCTTGCTTGGCAGAGCTTGGCATTGGCTTAACTCAGGAGCCTGGCTTCCATCAGGTACTTATTTCTCTGTACCATCAATCTCTCTGTTTTTATTTTTAATTTGTAATCGAAGGAACTAAATTTTTTGGTTCTGGGTTGTGAAATTGAACCAGAATGATATTCATGGAGACACATTTGGTCTGTTGGCTGCGCATCCACTAACACCCTTGGTATCTCTGCATCACTTGGATCACATAAACCCTGTCTTCCCCAACATGACAACTATCAAGGCTCTGCAACATTTATTTAAGGCTGTGAATGCTGATTCTCAGAGGGTTCTACAAAAAACAGTTTGCTATGACAGATGGTTTTCATGGACCATAGTAGTGTCATGGGGTTATGCTGTTCAAATTCACGGAAACCATATCCTTCTGCCGGGCGTCCTCCCTGTGCAAGAGACGTTCAGCCAGTGGAAAAAGGGAAGTGTTCTGTCAGGAGCTTATACTTTCAACACAAGAGAACATCACAAGGACCCTTGTCGAAGACCGGTTGTTTTCTTTCTGGACAATGTGTCCTCTGCTGGGGATGGGATCAAGAGCATCTACAAAAAGTCCTACGAAAATTGCACCTCTGACATGGGTTCGCCGAGGAAGCTGGAGGAGGTCAGAGTGTACTCACATAAGCTAGACCTTGATATCAAACAGGTATTTCTTGCTTACAACATCTTGACATAATACTTGTTCAATCCCTTAACCATTGCCTATATGTTCATGGAGCTTACAAATCCTAATTCCATATTTTCTTGACTTTTATCAGTTGCAGGCTCCAAGAAGGCATTGTTGTGACATATTACCTTCTACAGGTGGAAAAGTGATGGATATTGGAATCAGAGAATGCAAAGATGAAGAATTAATATACATGCACCCATAGGAGTTTTTCATACAGGCATATAGCTGTATCACAGGCAATCCATTACAGGCCATTTTATAATACATATGTAATTGAGTCTTATTAATCACGAGTTGTTGTAGATGTTAGCAAACTTGATATTCTTATCCCATGTCATTTGTAAATTGAGGATGCCATGTACTCGCCATTGGAATCTGGTTTCGAATTCGATCGATTTTTGGCATGGAGATCTCAAGGATCCAGAAATCTAGGCAGGCCTAAATTCAGGAAGCCTGACTTGAACTTATATATATATATATATTATATATAATGTTCAGTTATTGATCAGCAAGGGAAGCAATTCGGGTTTTGAGAGATTTGAGGAAGGAGGACACGTGAGATTGCTTAAGAAGCATTTCATATGCAGTTTTGACTTCAAATTTCTTTGGCACAATTGGATTAAGAAATAATGGACATCACAACGACCATGTTAAGGATGATAAATGTTGATTTCAGTTCTTTTTGGTCATCGACAAACTCTTTGATATGCCAAACAGGAAAAAGAAATGAAGTCTCTAGTTTGTCTTTTGTCATTTCTAGGGACGGATTCGAAATTTAAAAATAAGGTGGGCTAATTTTCCTTACGCTACAAATATTTTAAGAAGATACAAAACTTGACGGTACAAACGAATTTCATTGATAAAACAAAATACCCTAGTGAGGAGTACATATAAATAGAAACTAGTAAAACAAAAAAGACTCCCATTAAATCAACGCTTTATTTGAAAACAAGATGGATATTCCTTTATTTTTAGTTGACGTGTCACGTAGTGCTAAGAGAACGTATACTCCTAATTCTACTTATGACTATTTTTTTGAAAAATAAAAGATTCAAGCTGACGAATAATCTTGAATAAACATGTTTAATAGTTTGAACTAGAATTCAATTTAAATTTTGAAACAAAAACACACATACGCAAACATATACATGTATATACAGCCACAGTTGTTCTTATATTTATAGGATCTGTATATATATAGTAGCATACATGTTATAATAGAATTAGAAGCCCATGTTAGCTTTGCGCTATGATTAGAACACGCATTTATGTATTAATTCATGTTTGCCCAATTCATTTTAGAAAGATTCATACTTGCTGTGTATACATAATAAATAAATAATTTTAATATAATATTCTTTTAAAACCTAGAATATATATTAAATTTTTGTAATTTTGTATATAGTTAATGGTGTAAAACATTGCACGTGTTCCAGTAAAATACTAGTATATAGTTTCTTTATGGGGTTACAATGCGTTTGAATGAGAAAATTTAAAAATATTGAGAAATTCAAAGAATGGAAATTAATGCATGTTCTAGTGTAAAGTTTCTTGTTTCCCTAACCTAAAATATAATGCGATTCAAACACGGAATGTAGCAATTATCATTTCAGAGGGCATCGATCAAAATCAAGCAATCTCCCATTTACATTAAGGATGGCAATCTAGGCCTAAATTCTAGCAATCTGTTCTGACTTGAACTTTGTCTAATGTTAAGTTATATTACTAAGCAAAGGAAGCAATTCGGTTTTTGATAGATTTGAGGAAGCAGGACACGTGAGATTGCATAAGAAGCATTTTTGTTGTCTAAGATCACAAGTGTCATCAACCAAGTAAATGTGGAAGTCTCAGCACAAGACTCTGCTACTTTGTTTCTCTGATGCAAGCAATTTTCTCAAAAATTGCCCACGTAATATTATGTGGGATGACAATTGTTTGGTCAAGTTGACCAAAACCAATAAAATTCTGTGTACTGACATTGAGTACCCGCAATGTAAGCAAGCCAGCATCATTTAATCATATGAAGTTAGATTTAATGAGCGACTTAGCAAGTGAAGCTTCTCAGTCATCAAAAATGCATGCAACTGGTAACTTCAGAGCTTGCCGGTATAAAAAGATATATGCTTCGGTTCAATGCACGGGATCTCTCTGGCACGGATTGTAAAAGCTGTCTGGCGGCGGAGCCAATGCATGTCCAAGGAGGGCATGTGCCCCTCCTCAAATATTGGTGTAATGATCACCTACGTGTATTATAACTAAATATAGGATGCTTTCGGTTTTAATTATGCAAATCCAATCTTTTAAAAATATATGCAAATATTTGCATTTCCTAGTGGTCGAACCTAAACCAACTTTCACGTTTCACTTACTCCAACACATTCAACACAACTTTTTTGATATTCTTTCAAAAAAAATGTATTAATATAGCATAAAAATTCTAGATTTTTAAGTTTTTGTGTTGATTTTAGCGTTTCTTTGTTTAAGGAATGGATGTAACTTGAACTCTAGATGTCGAACTTTGTGTTGTATTGTTGTTTTCTAAAATTTATTTATGTCTATTTAGTAAATACTTAATGGTATGTTTTATTGGATTGAATTCTATACGATTCTCTTTGTGATTCTTATATTTTCATACAAACCAATCATCAACACATTGGAACAGATTGTAAAATCTCAAATCCAATAAAAAATTGGATTGAATTGGATTGGATTGATTAAAATTCATTTGTTTCGAACCGATGTGCACCCCTACTAATCACCTCTATGAATTCCACAATATAAATACCTCAAAGCTCATACAACAAAAGTAGGAATGTTTAGTAATGTCTTTCTTAAGATTCACTTACTTCCTAATCACCTTCTTAATTCTCTCTCTCCAAACTGTATTTGGAACTAGGGATCTTCTCTCCCCATTTTGTTCAACCACTGAGAACTACTTCACCGCCAATGGCACTTACCAAACCAATCTCAAAGAGTTCATGGATTATTCTACATATGAAACCCATTATCCCACAGGGTTTGCTCTTGGTTCAAAGGGTCAGGATCCAGACACAGTCCATGGGCTTGTACTCTGTACACTTCGAGCATCAGCCGAAGATTGTGCCACGTGTATTTATGATGCAAGGAACTACATAATCCAAAACTGCACATATAGTAAAGTTGCAGTTTTGTGGTTTGACAATTTGCATGTATAAGTATTCAGACAAGCAATTCTGTGGTTTGACAATTGCATGTATAATGTGTTGAACTAATTGTGGTCAAAGAAACATATAGTGAATTTGAATTCACCATCTTATTTGAAGTCCCTTGAATATGAAATCAATTGAAAAAAAGGAACTTCCCGTACAAGTGAAAAGGCACCGTTTGGTAAATAATTTTTGTAATCACAAGAAAAAACTAACTTAATTTGAACCAATATAATGATAAAACTTGTCTAAAAACACTATAATTAAACACACTTGTCACCATTACCTTCATTCTCTCTCTCTCTCTCTCTCTATATATATATATATATATATATATTCTAACCTATATATCTCTCCCGTAAAACCTTCACAAAATTCTTTCTACTCAACTGCAACATGTTCATCTGAATGAGTGGTTCAGAAACAAATTTATATTGAATATTCATGCTAAAGATTACATAGTTTAGACTTTAAGATTCCCTAAAGACTATATAATAAATAAATGCCACACATACATGAGTCACAAATCAATCAGAAACCTATCTTTCTTTATATTTACCATCCTATTTTTTGCAACCAATATGGGGTGTTGGATTGGCCTAGGTCTTTGGTGTGCTCCCAAATGGTTATGGGTTCAAAATCTCATACCCGTATGTGCGAGTTTTTCCCACTCCCCCTTCCTAACTTTGGCCACACAAAAAATATCTATTTTTTGCCTAATTAAGTTTCTTTCTCATTCTCCCAAGGGTCTACCGATTTTGTTCAACCCTGAGAATTTCACTGCCAATGGCATTTACGACACAAACCTGAAGCAGCTCATAAGTTATTTTAGCTATGAAGCCCTTTACCCCACAGGGTTTGCTCTTGGTTCAAAAGGCACTCATGATACAGAAAGAGCATATGGGCTGACCCTTTGTAGCGTTGGAGTCTCAGCCCTAGCTAGTCTGCGCAGTTTGTATTTCTGATGCCACTAACTATATCCTCCAACATTGTTCATATAGTAAAGTTCCAATTATGTTGTACGGAAATTGTCTATATAAGTATTCGGACAAACAAGCATTTCTTTGGTCCAGTAGTTGAGAACCAAACGAAGGGGTGCGTCATGAATCAGCAAAACACAAGCAATCCAACGTCATTTATTCGGATGAAAGTAGGTTTGTTTAGCAATCTAGTCACCGAAGCTGCGAATACAACGAAACTGGAAGCAACTGTGTGTTTGGAGCCGGTGGAAGTATATGAAAGGATCCATGCTTCAGTTCAATGCCCTAGTGAATGGGGTATTTTCTTAGTTTTATTCCTTACGAGTAAACCATTGTTGATTAATAACACAATATAATAAATAAGATTAATTATCATTAGATTAATAGTATTAATTATATTGTCTTGTATTGTAGAAACATCTCCTGTCTAATTGTCCTTTCCCTGTAGGCCGGCCGGGCCTGATTCTACTTTAAAAGAAGAACACAAAGACCAAATTTTTCAAGTCGTTGCTTCAAACCTCTGACTATAATAAGCATTGAATACTTCTTTCACACCAGAATAATAAATGTTGTTGTTGAAGTTTTTTTTAACTTGGTTTTCGATTGAACATGGAGAATGGTCGTGTAGGGTGTTACCTTTGACTCTTTCATGGTCGAGACATTTGGATTTAGTTGGATCTTGAAAAGTTTAATGATATTAGAATCATGCGAACGTAGCTGTTTGATGAAGGCCTCTAAGAAAACACCACATAAGCAGACTTGCATCCATCATTCTAAGTTCAACTTGCTCAATTTCTAACCATGTTTTTTATTTTTTGATTTCTCCATAGAAAATTATTTTGGACGACAAAACATCCACTATTTATGGAAAGAATAAAAGAACAAGTCAATGCACTTGTTTGCTTAACTATTGATTAGCATTCATCACTGAAAATCCAGCTTTTCCCTTTTCTGCCTTTCTCTGTTTTCAATCCTCCATCATCTTGTAAAATGCAATTTCTTGCATTATATGCTCCTTATTTTCTAGTTGTTTCATGCCTTCTTCAAGTTTCCCATCCCACTATAGCCCAAAAGATCAACCAGTTTTCGAACTGTAACACTACTGTGAATTACACTTCTGGGAGTGTTTATGAGCAAAACCTAAACCTTAGCCTCAATTATCTTGTTTCTAATGCTTCTCTAACAGGTTTCTACACCACAAGTATTGGTGAGAACAGTGATGTGGTTTATGGCCTTGTTCAATGCAGGGGAGACCTCTCTAAAGTTGATTGCCATACTTGTGCAAATACAGCTGCAACTGAGATAAGGCAACTCTGTTTTAGCCAGAAGGAGGCTTCGGTTGGTTATATAAATTGCTCGTTACAGTATTCGGCTCAGCATTTCTTCTCTACTTTTGACAGTTTTCCAGGAGTACAGTTACATAACACCAAGACAGCAACTGATCCTGCTCCTTTTAAACGCCAGTCAGGCAACTTGGTTAAGAACCTTTCATCAAAAGCTGCTTCTCTTCCTTCCAGATTTGCTCTTGGGTTCACCAGTTACACAGATTTTAATGATATATATGGCATGGCCCAGTGCACCCGAGACTTAGCAGAAAACACCTGCTTAACTTGCCTGCAAGAGATTGCCAGCCATGTTCCTAAGTGCTGTGATGGATATGTTGGGGCTACACTAATTTCTAAGAGTTGTTATCTTCGGTACGAGATATATTCATTTTTTCTGTCACCAATAGAGCATCAGCCACCTCTAGTGGCATCTCCTCCATCTCCTTCCTTGCTTGAGCCTAAGGCTGGTCATGCTGGTAAATTCTTAGGTTCTTTTGACGCATCCCTGAAATTAGTATGTTATTCTTGCGATGAACCAATTGCATCAATTATCAGATTCATTTAATTAGCATATAATAAACTTTTAATATTATGAATTGAGTGCTTTTCCTGCAAACAATCAAATATGAATTAGAGATGCAATCATTTCATGTTTTTGCAGGAAAGAAGAGCAATTCAAAAATCATCCTTATCATAGTAATCCCACTAGCTTTAGCATTGACTGTGATAGCCACAAGCTGCGCTGGTTACTTATTCTGGAAAAAGGCAAAGAGAAATGGGGTTGGTAAGTAGCTCGTAGCTCTTATCAATTACAGAATCTAATCACGTTTCTAGCTGTAAGATCTGAGCTTTCTTCTAACATCTTGACCAATTAGTGGAGATTTATATGCTGAAGGTTCTCTGTTTAGGCCAGTGCATGTTGCATTTTATATGTCCCAAGACATTAACTTAGCATATTATCATGTAGATGATGTTCCTGTTTTACGTGAAGATGGTAATAATAGCATGGATGCGCTTTTGATTGGACTAAGTACACTTAAAGTTGCAACCAACAATTTCTCAGAAGCATATAAACTTGGAGAAGGTGGATTCGGTCCAGTTTACAAGGTACTTACAATTCATTCGTAATCAGGGCATTCTCTATTTGACTTTAGTGTAAATGACACTGTCCATATGCACATCTAGGGAAAACTGCCCAATGAACGAGAAATAGCCGTGAAGAGGCTGTCACGTAGTTCAGAGCAAGGTCTAGCAGAACTTAAAACGGAAGTGATGCTGGTTGCTAAGTTACTGCACCGGAATCTGGTAAGACTGTTAGGCTTCTGCTTAGAAGATGAAGAGAAGCTACTCGTCTATGAATACCTACCCAATGGGAGCTTGGACAAGATTTTGTTTGGTATGAACTATAAGGTCCCTGAGTTGTTCACTTTAGTGTAGATTCGGTATTCATTCTTGTTCACAATTAAATTATGTTTGTCTGAAACTTAAACTTTGTATCTAGATCAGAGGAGACCATTTGGCTTAGAATGGGAAAGAAGGTTCAAAATTATTGTTGGAATTGCTAGAGGGCTACTTTATCTGCATCAAGATTCTCAGCTTAGGATTGTTCATCGAGATTTGAAAGCCAGCAACATCCTGCTAGACGAAGAGATGAATCCCAAAATATCTGATTTTGGTTTAGCCAAACTGTTTTGTGGTAGCCAAACTCATGGCAATACAAATCGGATTTCTGGTACTTTGTATGTCACAAACTTAATTCCTAGTTAGAAATACTATGTTTATTGCTTGACATACACTTCGCTAACTCATTTATTCATGACTTGCAGTGGATACATGGCACCAGAATATGCTAAAAATGGGAAATTTTCGACTAAATCTGATGCCTATAGTTTTGGGGTTTTAGTTATGGAAATTATTACAGGTCGAAAGAATTCCAGCTTCCGCAATTTCTCAAATCTTCAAAGTTATGTAAGTATGTAAAATAATAAATGCGAGCAGTGTAAAATATAACAACATAACATGTTAAATTCACGGAGCACATGTTTCTTAAAGTTAGATTGACTTGAATTGAACACTTGAAATTGTCATATAGGCGTGGCAGCATTGGGTCAATGGAACAGCTTTGGAGTTATTGGATCCAAGATTGGGTGACCAGTGGCCCAGATATGAAGTTCTGAAGTGCGTCCTCATTGGGTTATTATGCGTGCAAGAAGCTCCTGCTGAAAGACCTACCATGTCTGAGGTTGTTATGATGCTCAATAGTTACACCATAAACTCCCCCGTCCCGTCACAGCCAGCGTTTTATGTCCGGCAGGAGAGCTCTGCAGACTCACAGCAGTCGGTGGCTCGCCTCGAAAGTTATGGTGCATTTTTTGAACTTGATCAGTTAGCAGATGCAACTCAATCAGTAAATGACCTAACAGTCACTGAACTCTG
This sequence comes from Prunus fruticosa, assembly GCA_018703695.1. NCBI lineage: Eukaryota > Viridiplantae > Streptophyta > Magnoliopsida > Rosales > Rosaceae > Prunus > Prunus fruticosa. The sequence goes on from CM031919.1 coordinate 31,649,714, forward strand.
TCCTCGCTAGCTAGCAATTGCAAATTGCAGTGTCATAATAATTAGAAATGTATCTCTCAGCCAGAAAGTAGATTCTGCTACTGTTTCTTATTTTGGTTGTACAAATTTTTTGTTCAAACTGTGCGCATATTGTCAATTAAAGAAGGACAACTAAAACCCGTCAAGTTTGGACAAATTTTTTGTCTTTTCTTTTGGTGATTAGGTTGACGAGCAAAAGATTGTGCATATTATCATAAGCAAACCCAATTAATTACAACAACACTGTCAATTTATTTTCTTGTTCTGTAGGCCGGCCAGTAGCTACTAGCCTGTTTTGTAACCTTTGACTGCTTCTTTCACCAGAATAGTATTTGCTTCAGAATATTTTTCTTTAAAAAACAAAAAATTAGTTGTTGAATGAGTACTGTGAACTTGCTCAATCAAACTGTCAAAACAATAATCTAAAAATATTTTTGAACGACAAAACGAACAACTAATTATTGGGGATGGTTTTTATGTATTTTTGTATTTTTGTTTTTAATAATAAATAATAAATTTTGTGTGTGTGTGTGTGTGATCATTTTGTATAACCTCAGAAATAGTACTTGGATCTTGATCAGTTGGGACTCTCTTCTTCTTACTCCTTTGCCTATTCCCTTTGGAGGTGGAAAAGGTTTATGTGGTAGTGGCACATCAAACATGATTTGCCTATTCATCATCATTTGCCCACCCGAATTCTTTTTCGTTCCAAAAGCACCCAACTTCACCTTTTCAACCAAACCCCACTGCCTTAATCATATTCTTATGAAGCTATGTGTCTTTCTTGTGAAAGAGAAGATGGGGTCTTTGGTTTGGTTAATTGTTCAAAGATTTTAGAACGACATGTGTCTATGTTTTTCTAAGTTCTTAAAGAAAAACAGAAAGGTGAAAAAAAAAAACTGCTGTATATATGTACAAATTCCTTGAGATTCTGGGTTGGATTATTAGATTAGGTGTATCGATATATACCTACTAAACGTTGGCCAAAAAGGATACACCTACTGAACGTTGGCCAAAAAGGATACACCTACTAAACATTAAGATGAAGTCACCCACCCTGTCCTTTAACGTGGCTGCCATAAACCACTCCACTGTATACTTTTGGTCCCTTTTTTTACTTTGAACTCACATAATTTAATTACAAAGATTAATTTCAATCATGTCAAGAACCTGAATATATGAACCCACATTCATTGCTCGGATAGTTCACATCAAACTATATCACGATTAAAATGGCTCCAAAAGTTTAACTGTTACTTCAATTTCAATATGTAGGTATTTTTTTAGTGAAGATTTACTTGGAGTCTGTAGGGTCTCGAGTCATTGTTTAGTTTCTCTATTAGGCGTTAGTCCCGTTTCTTCAATAATATATATATGTAGTCTACAACAAGGAAAAAAAAAAGATAGTTGTAGCAGAAAAAAAGAAAAAAAGAAGAAAAATAATATTGGTATCCAAGAGCGAACAACCTGTCACTGCCTTATATCATGATACTTGACCAACTCAAACAACTAAACCACAAACTAATATTATCTTCGCTCTTACGTGTCTTCTCCCTTCTCCTTCAATGTCTATAAAAATGAAGTTCCTAAGTGGAGATCTATGCGGTTGACTCTCTGCCTTCTCATTCTACCCTTCAATTTCTTTTCCCTTTCTACCACTAAGCAAAAATATGGCAGCTTCAAGAACAACATTAGTGAGCTTGGTTGTTGTGACCATGCTCATAGAATTGGCAATGGCAGCCAGTTACAATGTAGGAGGTCCGAATGGCGGGTGGGATTCGTCTACCGACCTTCAAACTTGGGCATCATCCCAGACATTCTTAGTAGGAGATAATCTCAGTAAGTTATTTACACACACGAAGATATTGACAAGGAAATGGGACAATTTTTACTCTGATTTTACTTATTTTCCTGTACTGGAATTAAGAAATTGGTATCTTTATTATGTGCGCAGATTTTCAGTACGCACCAAGCCATGATGTGGTTGAAGTTTCAAAGGCAGACTATGATTCTTGCCAAGCAAGTAACCCAATTCAGTCTTACAGTGGTGGCAGCACTACCATTCCTCTGTCTTCTCCAGGCAAGAGGTACTTCATCTGTGGAACAAGTGGACATTGTAGCCAAGGAATGAAGCTAGAAGTGGACACTCTTGCAACTTCTGCAGCACCAACTGCTTCTCCTCTGAGCCCTGCTCCACAAGAATCTCCTTCAACCCCAGCCCCATCTTCCTTGGACACTCCATTGGCTCCACAAACTTCGACTGCCTCACCGGCACAATCACCACAATCTGCTCCCACTTTGTCCCCTGCTTTGCCATCTGAGTTGCCCATCAGTCCTGCATCAAACCCAACTGACATTCCTTCAACTGAAGCTCCGGCTCCTACTTCCATCTCTCGAACCGGATCTTCAGCACAACCATCTTCCTCATCACTTAACTGCAAATTAGGCAGCCTCCAGGCCAGTCTCACTGTGGGGTTCAGTGCTGTTGTGATCATGTTGTTTCTATCCCCCTAGGCTTTTAAACAAAGGAAGATTTAGATTGTTTGTGGAGAAGTTTATGTTCATTGGGTTTTCTGTGTGACAAAATTTCTTGTGCATTTAATTCCAGTCTTATGATTGCTTCCTTTTGCATTTGGAAAAGAAACTACTGTTGTGCAAAGTTTTTACTATTTACAAGAAATGAATGTTAGGGCTAGAACCAGCATGCTCAGCCGTTTTGGATCAGACTACTATAATACTCCAGAAACTATAACTAAGAAACCATTTTTGCATGGAAATTATGACGTCTGATAAACTGTTTGATTCAAGAGATCATCAACATACATGAAGAGTGCTAAATAATATTTGTCATGGACCGACGATCGATTAATTGAAACATTCGAGATTGCTGGAAAATAGAAATACCCCATTAACTGTATGAACTTCACTGCAACGCCAAAATTGACAACAAACATCATATTATGCTAGTAGCCAACTGCAACACCATTGTTTGACTTGTAGCAGACCCAACTGCAGCACTGGTCAATACACTCTGTTTTGTTCTGTTTTCAAAATCTTTTAAGAAGCAAATATATGACAAACCCTCTGCCAACTGTCACCCCACCATTTTTCCTCACATGCTCATTTTACAAACCTGTTGAAGCCTTGATGGCACAAACCCATTCAAATACAAGCAGTTCTCTGAGAAAGCGCCGAAAATATTACGTTGCAATTATAGACATTGTAAGATCAAATGCAGGAAAAGCCAATTGAATTCAATCAATGCAGAATCCTTCTGTATTGTGGCGTCCACAAAACCCCTAGGTTGTATTTCCCTGCTAATCATTACTTGATCAATTTGCTGATGATGGAGATTTGGGCAAGTGCACTCTAACATGATTCTTGATCCACTTGCAGCACATGCTATAATTGAGATCCATGACTGTGATTTAGAAATGTAAATTGCTTAAAGATGATGAACAAAACATCTGCTACAGATTTGTACATGCCTTTGTTCAACTACTGTAGTTGAAAACAATGATAGATATTTAGAACAAATGAACATTTTTGTTCGAGACATGACAGTGATCAAATTATGGATGCCCTGCACTCTACGCTTATGCCGTAGGAGGGCGAAGAATATGATCCTATGATATGTCAACTACATCAGGGGTCATGAATTGCCGCATGGGAACACCAGGGTAACTTATGAAGGGCGTCAGCTTGTTTCCAGAAGCTTGCGCTCGAACTGCGAATGCAGTAGAGACAGCAGGAGAATGAGGTAGAAGGCCATTTTGTGCACTCATGGCTATGACTTGCTGCTCCAACTTCTCTTTTTCTACCCTTAGCCTCTGATTCTCATGGCTATGACTTGCTGCTCTAACTTCTCTTGTTCAGAGCTCGAAATACATATAGGGGTTGCAGAGGAACCCATCTGCTTCATTGGCATGGGTTTGGAGCTGAGGAAGCTGAGGGAGATGCGATAAATGAGATACTCATAAGGGACTTCAATTTTGATTTCTTAATTATATTAACATGTATTGCTCCAAATCGTTCATCTGTTTGACTCTCGTATATTTCTCCCTTCTTCTACATGTGAGCCTCGAAACTCCTCATGTGGGGCATAAATGTTTTAGTGAGGAAAAGTTTCCACCTTGGGGACGATATAATAAGAACTTGAATTTGTTACTGACGGAAAGATTAACCAACAGTATTTCATCTTTAGGATTTCCAAGGGACCAACAGATCTTCTAAAGATGGACTGAATCATGTAATTGGGCTAGCCCAATGCTGGGATACTCAAGTCGATCTCACTCGTTGCAAAACATGCATACGTCAAGCAGGAGAAGATCTTCTCGAGGGTTGTCCTTCTGGTCGAGGGGCTATAATTTGGTATGAAGGTTGCCGAATGCACAATTCTTTGGTATAAGTGACACAAGTAAGGGAATCTACGTGAAACGATGTCGTAGCCATAATATAATCACCGTATTTTGGCCCATGCATAGAAGAAGTTGGCACCCTTCAATATAATTTGGAACTTTCTACATCATATTGGAACTCTATTCCTAATTCTTGTTAACGTACTTGAAAATGATGGTTATGCAAAATAGAAAAATAATCTAGTTTGTATAATAACAGTAATTATTTTTATGAAATAACTTCATAATTTTTCATTTGATTAATAGTCAAGTTGTAAAGAATATTTGCATTTTAATCGAAATATTGGCATATTAGATGGTACAAATATTGCATCAATATTGTGGTTTTTAGAACGAATTTGGTGGTACTCTATTATCCAGAACATATGATGGTATGATACCACAGTATAGACAACGTAGTCAACCTGATTGACAAGCGCCAAACAGACGGACATCGAAATCCACCAAAAGAGGAAAGAAAAAGATAAAGTCTTCATAGTAAGAAAAGAAGAACACACAGACTGTCTGCTGTTGACGAAGATGCTCTCTTTCCTTTTCAAATCAAATCCACCGTTACAAAATCAACAAACACATAATGTACAATCTGAACCCAACATTACTTACCCACCCATCCAATAATAAGAATCAGAAAGATTGAAAAATAAAAAAAAATTGTGGGGAAATGAATTTGCAGAACGAAATTGGAGCTACGCATGGGCAGGGCCTGGCGTCACCTGAGCCTGCCTTGGTGGATTGAACGGCGGCTGCGCCGTTGAAGCCGGCGGAGGGGGAGAAGATGGTGGATTGAGAGTTGGGTCTGGCGGAGGTGGGGTTTGAATTGGGGTCGCCGGAGGAGGTGGGGTTTGAATTGAGGATGGTGGAGGAGGTGGGCTTGAAATTGAGGTCGGCGGAGGCTGGTTTGAATCCGGGTTGGGTGGAGGTGGGTTGAAATTGGGGGTAGCTGGGCTGGGCTGGGTCAAGGTGGGATCTGTGGATGGAGGGTTGGGCTGGTTCGAACTGGAATTGGGGTTGGGGAAGATGAGAGGGGGAGAAGAGAGAGAGTGGCAAGAGTCTGAATCGGCGGAGCATTTGTGGGTTTTCTGGAAGCCATGACGCAAAACCCCAAATCCCAAAACGAGCCCAAGAACCACAAGCACTGTGACTACGAAAATGAAGATCTTTGTTGCTTTTCCCACATAGCACATTTTTGTATTTCCTTTTCTGGGTTTTCTGGGTTTTCTGGTTCAGAGCCTGAGAGATTGACAGAGAGAATGGGGGTGGTGGGGTTTGTTGGGTCCTTTTCGTCTTCTTTTCATGGTGAAGAAGACGAGAGAAGAGAGTGAGGGTGAGTGTGTGTCTGCATTTTGGTTTTGGTCTTTTTTTTGGCTTTTGTGGATTTTAGGATTTCGGAGAGAGTTAAGTGTGGCACGTGAAGCCCAACTTCAATTCAGGAAAAAAGAAAAGGTAGCATGGCTTTGTTCTTGCCATTTGCCAACGCCAATTACCATTGGCTTAGCTGCATTGTTGCAGAGAGTGACTTTCCCAAAATACCCTTATTCTTGTCAATTATTTTCTTATTGCGAGCATTATTGAGGAAGGAGGTTCAAACGCATAATCACAAATAACTGCTACTAACAACTTGAGTTATAGACCTCTCTCGTTCTTGCTATTAATCACCCATGGTGTTAACTCAGAAGAGAGGCGCATTTTTGGTATATGAATGGAAACTTGCTTTTGGTCTTGCAATTAATCACTCACATGGTGTTAATTCAGAGGAGAGGGGCATTTTGGGTATGTGGATGGAAAAAAAGGTGAGGAGCATTTAATCAGTACTAAACGAGTCTGGTTAGTAGAGAAAGGGGACATTAAAGTAAAGCCGTTGAAGAGGATAATATATTGGGAGGCGAGCCGCCAACTATGTTTGACAGAGTGCCATGTCATTTCTCTTGGGATTGAGCTGGATGACTTGCTTATAATCAAAATCACCCTTGGTTTGCTCTTATTTACAATCTTGTCTGATGGGGCCCCAATGTTTTCAAAAGCACTTTTACTTTGTGGGTTGCTTTTGGACTAAATTCGTAGTCTTGTATATCATGGGGCTTTCTGTCATGCAATCAAACCCAAGCAAGAACAAAATTCTTTTTCATTCTCTTTATAATTATAATATATATAAAATAAAATAAATGAATTACCTGTTTTCTTTCATGAGCATATTTGAAATCAGTTCTTCCCCAAAATTTGTTATATACAAATTAGACGAACGTGATGTACCCGGAATATATAAAAATTTCTTGATCAAAAGAGTTCACTGGTTTGAGTTTAGCTAACATGAGATAACAGAAAACTTGGATTAATGACCAGGGTCTAGCCCAATTTCCAAAATTATTACCTTCTGCAATGTCTAATTGTTTTGAAGGGGTAATCTTTGTTTTTTACATTTACAGTTTTCATTTTTTGTTCCTATCCTACAGCAGATGCTCTCAATTCCACAAAAAATAGAGAAGACAATGACCTGAAAGAAGACGAAAATCAAAATAAGCATGGCCAGAAAAGAATGTGGGATGGTACGTGTTTGTCTACTCACTTTGCATCCACCGTCTCTTCTCTTTGCGTTTCGAACCAGAAGTCTCCAGAAAGACTCCATAAGCATAACCTACATATATATCTATCAATGTAAGAAACAAGAAAGCAGAGTTTTCATGCAAGAAAATAGGATTAGGAATTAGACACAAAACCCCTCATACTACAAGTAAAAATAAGCCATATATATATATATAATCGGCGCCATGACAAGCGTAACTCTAGGTAGTTTGGGAGAGAAAATAAGGCTTCACAGCAGGTGCTTCTTCTGCCCAAATGTTCTTTTCATAAATGTACCTGAGAATGCAGAAGGAGCAAGTAAAGTATGGAGGCAAGGAACGAAGAACGCTCCTGCATTCAGCTCCCCCAGTATAATCAGCAGAAGCCCTCCGCAAGCTGTGGCATCTGAAATTTCCACCACAGAACCAAAGGTAAGTAACTGCCTCACAATTTTCTCATTCTGCCATAAATATCTTATGAGTTTGAGATATTGACAAAAACAAAATAATGGGTTTGAAATAACTTTATTTGCCTTGGACAAGTGTTGGAGGAAGCGAGCCACTTCCAAGTTTATTTTTTTACTTCAGGATTAATTTATGGTAGGTATGGTCCTATAGCCCATGAGGCCTGAAATGACTTTAATACCCATTGTGTCATGCATCTATGACCTACTTTTGTGAAGATATTTGAGGGCATGTATGGATCAGATTCTTAGAAGTGGTCCAGATGGCAGATACATAATGCGAACAAAGTAACCATGTGGATTTTAGCTGATATGTGGCCCCCATTAGGGGACAGCAATAATTAATTTGTGCACTAATTTTCATGTAAAAAATAAGGTGAAGTGCTTTCTTTTTCTTTTTTGGCTTTTTTGGTCATCAAGATAGCAATCTATTTTCTATAAAAGGCAACATGCTGGAGTAGTATTTTACACCACTCTCATCCTTTCAGAGAAATTAAGCCTAAAAACTTATTCTCTTACTCAACGATGCAGGCTGCAAGTACTCTCACTTATGAAGAAAAGATGCTCAGAAATTATGTGCCAATCTTTGTGATGCTCCCTGTAAGTCATAAACAATTCTTCTTCTATTCACTGACATGTTATGTATCCACTTTACTATAAAATATAAGAATCATCGCCGAGCAAAAGCACTAATTTTTCTTTCTATTTTTCTTCATACCAGTTGGGAGTTATTACGGTTGATAACGTTTTAGAAGACAAAGGCAAACTCGTGAAAGAGCTGAAGGAGCTACAAGCAGCAGGTGTTGATGGGGTCATGATAGATGTGTGGTGGGGGATCATAGAGTCCAAAGGACCTAAGCAGTATGATTGGACTGCTTACAGGAGCTTGTTTCAAGCAGTTCAGGAATGCGGGTTGAAATTACAAGCTATAATGTCATTCCACCAATGTGGTGGGAATGTAGGAGATGTTGTAACCATCCCACTCCCCCAATGGGTACTTGACATCGGAGAATCGGACCCTGATATCTTTTATGCCAATCTCAAAGGTAACAGGAACCCGGAATACCTCACCCTAGGTGTGGATAACCGGTGTCTCCTTAGTGGACGAACTGCTGTGGAGGTAAGCTTCACAAGATTTCAATGTGTTATCTTCACGTGGTCAGCTAGTATTCATTCTTTTATGGTGATGTATATGTTAATCGTTATAATACAGATCTATAGTGATTATATGAAGAGCTTCAGAGAGAACATTGCAGATTTTCTAGAAACCGGACTTATTATAGACATTGAAGTGGGGCTTGGCCCTGCGGGAGAGCTCAGGTATCCCTCTTATCCAGAAACTCAAGGATGGGTTTTCCCAGGCATTGGAGAATTTCAGGTGGGACTGATTTATTAATTTGACAATCCTATTGCTTATTGGCCCTATTCAAGCAAAATTAAGTTCAAAACACATTACCTATTTCATATTGCAGTGCTATGACAAGTATCTCCAAGCAGACTTCAAAGAGGCCGCAACAGCTGCAGGTCATCCTGAATGGGAGTTGCCAGATAATGCAGGAGAATACAATGACACTCCTGAATCTACAGAGTTCTTCAAATCAAACGGGACATACCTTACTGAGAAAGGGAAGTTCTTCTTGACTTGGTACTCTAACAAATTACTGAGCCATGGCGATCAGATCCTGGATGAAGCCAACAAAGCTTTTGTGGGATGTAAATTAAAGCTAGCAGCCAAAGTAAATATTCTAGTATCATAACTAACTCATATTTAGCAGTACATACCATCTTTCACCCGATGTTAATCCAAGAGTACATGATTGATTATCACAACAGGTATCTGGAATCCACTGGTGGTATAAAGCTGATAATCATGCCGCGGAGCTTACTGCAGGATACTACAACTTGAAAGATAGAGATGGGTACCGACCTATAGCAAGGATGCTGTCAAGGCATCATGCTATTTTGAATTTCACATGTTTAGAGATGAGGGACTCTGAACAAAGTGCTGATGCCAAAAGTGCGCCTCAGGAACTTGTTCAGCAGGTAAAAAGTGAAAATTTTGTTAAGACCAGCTTTCCTTGTTCAGTTTCATTTCTCATTGAGAAAATGCTGATGTAGTGTTATCTACTTGTACAATCCCCTCAAAACATGCCAAAAATGATTTTTCTGGAAACCCTACAAAAATACATCTTTCTTTGCTTTGACAATTATATAGTATCAGAAACATGAAATTCAATTCCCCAATTCCAGTAAAACCCCCGGTTCTAGCTAGAACGTATCAAATATACTTCTTAACGAATTTATACTCTTCAATTGAAGAACATATGGAAAGTAAAAAGCACTTTAATAGCAAATAAAAAATATTATTCTAATGATGCTTTCAAAGAGTACAACTGCGTACGATGAAAATTATAGTTTGCAACATGCATGTGCAGGTTTTGAGTGGAGGTTGGAGAGAAAACATAGAAGTTGCAGGGGAAAATGCACTTTCAAGGTACGACAGTACAGCTTATAACCAAATCCTTTTAAATGCTAGACCAAATGGCATCAGTAGAGACGGCCAACGAAAATTGAGGATGTACGGAGTGACATACCTTCGTTTGTCTGATGAACTACTGCAAAAGACGAATCTCAACTTATTCAAGACATTTGTAAAGAAGATGCATGCTGATCAGGTAAGCAATCTTCATGTATGTGCCTTAAGCATATGCTCTTTCATGGTGAAAAATGTCATTCCATCCCTCTTTTCTGCAGGATTACTGTCCAGACCCAGAGAAGTACAACCACCACCTAGGTCCTTTGGAGCGGTCAAAACCAGAGATTTCAATCGAACATCTTCTGGAAGCAACCAAAGCAGAGGATCCATTCCCATGGGATAAGGAAACAGATATGAAAGTCAGTGGTGGTCTACTTTCTAATTTGATAGGGAAATTATTTTCTCTATTTAAGTGATACAATGGCCAAGTGGGAAGAGAAGTAGCTGGTAATGAATTAAATAAAGTGGTGGTTCGATCTGGATCAATGTCAAAACAATTTGAGATGTTTGTTGTGTGAATAAAAGAATCTGTATTTCCCATGGAATGAATGTACATATGTCTTATGACAAAAGATTATTCACCAATAATCCCCACAAGAGCAAAATCCATGTCTAAAGTGGTGGAACCTATGGATATCTCGCATTATAATCTCTCGATTCGTAAGCTCAGAAATCATTTTTGTTACTGTGTGGCAATCATTACATACACGAAGATTCTTGGTAATCCTGATTGTGGTCCCTGGTCCTGTGTTAATAAGGGCAAAAGCAATTGCCAATCTCTCACTATGATCCCAAAGCATCTTCTCCTTTACTTCTTCTTCAACATCATAGAACACTGAAGTGGTGTCAGGCTTGTATCCAGCCTCCTTGAGCCGCAGATTCAACTCTTTTAACTTGGCATAAACATCATGTGTCTGTGGGTGTGACTTATCTCCAACTAAGAACCTATGAACCATCTTATCTACCTCCACAAAGCTGCAGCCAGGTGGTTTTTTCAGTCCCTTACTTCTCACCATGGCTCTCACTCTTTCCACATCATCCCATCGCTTCTCAGAAGCATAAATATTGGAAAGGCAAATGTAGCTTCCCACTCCTTTTGGATTCATTTCAAAAACCTTTTGTGCTGAAACCTCCGCCAACTTGACATTTTTGTGTTGCCTGCAAGCAGAAAGAAGTGCAGCCCATATATCACTGCTGGGTTTTACTTCCATGGTCTTAATGAGTTCATATGCTTCATGTACATGCCCTGCTCTTCCCAGAAGATCCACCAGACATGAATAGTGAGCAAGCCTAGGCTTGACATTGTAATCTATGGTCATTCTGTTGAAAATATGTTTCCCCTCATTGACTAGGCCTGCATGGCTACATGCTGACAAAACCGAAGTAAGAACCCCCTCATCTGGAGTAAAATTGTTTGCTACCAGTTCATGATAGCAGGAGATAGCCTCTTCTCCCTGACCGTGAGCCCCATATCCTGAAATCATAGCACTCCAAGAAACCAAGTTTTTTCTGGGAATTTCCTCAAAAACACGACGTGAACAAGACAAACTTCCACATTTAGAATACATGTCTATAAGGGCAGTTCCCACAATGATATTTGCACCAAAGCCTTTCTTGACGAGGCATGAATGAACGGACATGCCAAATTGCAAGGCACTGATCTGATCACAAGCTCCCAGTATAGTTATAATAGTTACCTCATCAACGTCTGCACCTTCCATAACCATTCGACAGAAAAGTCGTAAGCTTTCAAAAGCATCTCCATTCTGCTCATAGCCTCTAATCATAGAGTTCCATGACACGGTATCTTTCAACTTCACCCCATCAAATAATCGCCTTGAATAAGCCAGAGACTTGCAATTACAATACATCTCGATAAGAGAATTTGTCAAAAACTCATTACGTATTTCACCACTCTTTCGAACCACATATGCATGAATTTCTTTCCCCAGCTTCAAGGCCATCAACTCAGCACAAGCAGAGAGGATTCCAAGCAAAGTTGTGCCGTCTGCTTTTAATTCAGCCTTTCCCATTTTCTCAAAAACTTCTAAAGCCTTTCTCGGATTACCATTCTTCACATAACCCGAAATCATTGTATTCCAAGAAATTAAATCTCTCTCAAGCATTCTATCAAACAGCATCCTCGCCAATCCCATATCCCCAAATTTCGAGTACATTGAAAGAAGAGCATTAGCCACATAAATATCTGACTCCAACCCGCTAACCACAACCTCACTATGAACTCTCCTCCCAGTTTCCACAAGCAACAGATCACCGCACGCCTTAAGAACAAAAGGGTAAGTAAAATTGTCCGCCTTTTGTCCAAAACTAAGCATTTCACGGTACAAAACAAGAGCCTTTAATGAGCATTCATTACAAGCATATCCCCTAATCATGAAATTCCACAAGAACGAATTTTTCAACAGAATACCATCAAAAATCACCTGGGCTTGGGCCATCCTGCCGCAGTTTGCGTAGAAAGCAGCGAGCTTCGTACTTAGATATGTATTGTTTAGGAGACTGCCAGAAGTGACCATGAGGGAATGGAGTTTCTGGCCTTTTGGGAAAGATTTGCTGTTGGTGAGCGATTGCAAGATGGTCCCACATTGTAGGGAAGTGAGTGGCGGGCTGAGAGGTTGTTCTTTGAAATGGACAGTGGTGGTGCAAAGAGATTTCTTGAGGAGTTTGAGACTGATATTGCCATTCATGAGAAATGAATTTGGAAAACGTAAAATAAAGAATATAAAAAATCTTCAGAAGCAATCAAATACTATGGCAGTGTGGGTGTGGTAGAAGTAGAAGAGTAGAAGGTGGCGGGCATTTTAGTTTTGAGGTTTTGAGCTCTCTCTCTTGAATCTGCAGTAACAAAATGAGTGAAAAAAAACAAAAAAGAAGAAGGAAATAATGTGGAGATGCGGGGTATCGATCCCCGTACCTCTCGCATGCTAAGCGAGCGCTCTACCATCTGAGCTACATCCCCATTTGTATTTCTAATGCATCTATTTCTTATATAAATAAATAACCCAATTGGAAGAGACGCATCAATTTTATGATGAATGTTATGTTACCATTTATTTACATCATATTGTTTAGTTTGTTGTTTCTGTGGGCTAACCATGCAGGTGTGAAATTTTGTTTTTTATTCCTCATCGAGTAATTATAGTTTAGTATTGTAATATGGTTACGGTTACAAATCATCCACATATTATAATATAAGTTGATATTTATTGATTCTACATTTTAAAAGTAAAAAATCTTAACCATATTGTCCACTTATATTATAACACATTGACGCATTATACCACGTGATCATACTCCAATACTATACAATACTTTCTCTCATTGTAGCCCCTTCCTCCCTCCTCCCTTCTACTCTTCTTGAGTTTCAAGGCTCAACCCAACCCATTTTGAAGTCATGTGTCCTTGCTTGCTATTAATGGTATAGATTTTTTTTTTTTTAACAGAAAAAAATAAGGGTTTCTTAGATCTATATCCAAAACGATTCGCTGTCATTGGGTTTAGTCCTCGCTTTTTGGGTTTTAGATGTAGGTCCTTTGACATTTATTACTTTTTTGTTGTGTCCATTTTACCCTTTAAGGTAAATAAGGGAAACACATTGAAAATCTAAATTTAATGCATTATTTCCTTGTAATTGAATTACATAATTTAAATTTTGAATTCTTTTCTTGATAATATTCCTAATATATGGATAAAATGCAATTTAATTAATAAAAAGTAAAGACCCACATAGTATACCAATCCAATTAGACAAGCTGTAACAACCCAAACCTTAATTATTATTTAATTAATATTTTATTAGGTTTTAAGTTGGCTTTTTGACCGGAAAGAAATTTGGAGATTTCATTTGTACCATTGCGTAGAGCGTGACGAAACGAGTCCGTAGACACGTAGTAGACTTGAATCGGACTTGTAACGAAGAAATTACGAGCTAATTACGAAAATGGGCTAAAATTGTAATTTCGGAAAAATCAGATTTTTTATTATAGAAAATCTGCTTCTCTCTCCTCACTCTCCCTTCTTCCTCGCGCAAACCCCTCCCCCTTTAGAAAATTTTTCCATCAGCTTCTCCAAACCTCCATAGCCACCACCTCACCTCATTGCCTGACACGAAACCAGCCAAGATTCGGACCAGCCCAACCTCGCCGCCACACCCAGGCCCTGCGCCGCCTCCGTCGCAGTTCAGCCACCAGAAACAGCCCGGATTTGGCTGGTTTTTCTCGAATTTCAAACCCTTGGTTCTCCCTCAAATCTCCACCGAATCGGATAAATGAGGTATGGAAATTCGACTGATTTTCATGCTCTAGCTGATGGTTGGGTATGATTGGAGAGATTTTGAGGTTTGACAGGTTAAATTTCGAGTTGAAATTCTGTCGAGTTTGAGAGCTCCATTTCAGTCACTTCCGTTCATTTTTTGGCCATAGTCTAAGAACAAAAGTGATTCCAAATAGGGTGTATTACCTAGGATAGGAGTTTGGGCCGGCGGTTTGCAGATTTTTCGGCCGCCGAAATTTACTATTCACACCCACGCACGGCCAGCGTGTGGGCCAGGTATCAGGGACCACTCTTGGTCCCAGAACAATCCTCGTGTCCTCACGAACGTGTAGGAATTCGCGGATCTCAATTCAGATAACGTTTGAACCCGAACGGATCTCGCATAGTGTGCGTTTTTCGGGTTCAATACGTTCGGGCCGTTGGATCATAGTCAAACTGGAGTATGTTGATCTAGGTACTTTCAGGATCGTGTAGGATTCGACGGATCGTAAATCGGTGTCCGGATACTCCGAAAAGGCCAACCCTAGGGTTAGTATTACGGAAATCGTTATTGCCGTAATGATCGTGCGATCGTGAGCAATGACCGTCCGATCGAGATCAAACTCTCGGGACATGTGTCCCAAGCATAGTGGAATCCCGAGGGACGATTGGATTAGAATTCTAGGTCGTGGACCCCATGGGGTCCCGAGTTGACTTTTATGGACTTTATCACTTTTAAGTCCCGAGATACTTCTAAAGCGTGTCCATTGAGAGGAAAAGCTAATATGGGTATCTGTGAGTGGACTGTTTGTTTTATAAATGATTTAATGCAATTTATTCTTATTATTTGATCTTGAATAAGTTATTCATTGATCAGAGTGTTAACAGCTTGATTTAGCGCTTTTATATGTTTTAATTATTATATGCTTTTAAGCAAGTCAATTTATATGCTGCCGAGTGAGATATCTTTAAGGGATACAGGAAAAAGGGAAAATCTAATTAAATAACAGATTAAATGGCAGAAGAGTTCTTAAATAATTAAGAATTCAATTTATTTCTTTTTAGCTTTTTCTAAAATCATATTTTCTTAGAAACCACCATAGGTACCCAAGATTAATAAAGGTTGCCTTCGGATTTAAATGGTTGCCTTCGGTTATAACGATGTCTACGGACATCCAGCGTTGCCTTCCGGTTTTAATGGTGTCGACGGACATCCTGTTGCCTTCGGTTAGGTCAACATGCTTGACACGCCCCACGAGTTACGGGGACGCCCGAACCGTAAGGTGCGAGATTGCGGATCAGGTTGACCTAGTGTCCCCTGAATCCTGCGAGATTGCGGATCAGGTTGACCTAGTGTCCCCTGAATCCTGCGAGATTGCAGTTTGGGTTGACCTTGCGTCACCGAGATCTGCGAGAATGTGTCACTCCGGTGGCACAAGAAGGGAATTGACGGATTATAAAGGAATTGACGGATTTCTAAATGGGTACACCTAGGTGGTAGATTATAGTTGATTTCAAGGCTTTTAAGATTTATGTTTGATTAAGTATTTGAATGATTCTATAGATATAAATATGAATGCATGGATTCCAGTACGAGTTATATATAAAAAGAAATGATTTAGTTTTATAACTGTTTTTACAAAGGGGTTAGTATGTTCATATGTTATTTTCTAAAACTTTGTTTTTGGTCCACTCACCCTTTTCAATGTTTTACGCCCCCAGGCAGTAGTTTTGTGTCAGTGCGCCACCACTGGGCCGAGTCCAGCTTCCGCCACACCTCTTGACGATGTAAGGTCTTGTTTAATTATTTTCTTCTTGTAACCTTCTGTATAGAGCTCTGATATTGCCCTAGTATGTTTGTTTTACTGTTGGAATGTAAATATTTTGCATGCTGGCAGTTGGTGTGTATTTTGGTTGCTTGTGGACAGATGTAACCTTGGGTTGGGTCTAATTACAAGGGAGACTCTGCCGAATTTTCGGCAGAAGTCAAACCCCAGTTTTAGTTGAAATTTTGACTAGAAGGGCAATAAGGTCAATTGTGTTGGCACCTGCCAGGTGTCGGGTACGTACAGGGTTCGGCTCGGATTCCAAAGTGGAATTTGGTTTGGTCCTGTCAACTGGTATCAGAGCATTAGGTTAAATTCCTGGAGACTCTGCGCTTTATGTGCAATTCAGTTTTATTAAGTTTTTGTTTCTTTTGACAGAATCATGGGCCCAAAGCGTGGTGGCACTAGGAGAGGGAGTAGACAGTCGTCCCGGCTTAGAAGAGAGGAACCTCATCTTGAGCCACGGCAAGGAGAACAATCTCAGGTGGGAGATTCAGCAGGAGCCTCACTTGGCGCCAGTTCTTCCACACCTGGACCCTAATTTTCAGCAGACATTGGAGATGCTGACTCAGGCCCTGCCCAGGATCTGGGCAACCCAGAGAGCCCTCCCTGAAGTTATGCAGGTCAGGCTAGGAGGATTGGAGCCACCGATTTTGATGGTGATGGTGACCCCGCAATAGACGAGGAGTGGATTGAGAGGATGGAGCGGATCATGGGGGTGATGGCCGTTCCAAGGATCATAGAGTGACCTTGGCCACTTTATTTTTGGCCAGGAATGCGAGATCCTGGTGGGAGT
This sequence comes from Prunus fruticosa, assembly GCA_018703695.1. Lineage (NCBI taxonomy): Eukaryota > Viridiplantae > Streptophyta > Magnoliopsida > Rosales > Rosaceae > Prunus > Prunus fruticosa. Next base: position 31,666,602 of record CM031919.1, read on the forward strand.
CGATCAGAATACGGTATCAGGATCCATCCGCCATCACTTGGCAAATTTTTCGAGCATCATTTGATATCCAGGACTATCCAGTTGCATACCAGAACATGAAGATGGAAGAATTCTTGCAGCTGGAGTAGGGTGTGATGACCGTACCTGGAGTATGAAAAGAAGTTTCATGAGTTATCCAAGTATTGCACCCCACTGGTACAAGATGAAAGAAAGAAGTGTCAGTTGTTCACCCGAGGGTTGAAGGCGTCCATTAGAGACATTGTGATTAGTCAACGACTGACTAACTTTGAGGACTTGGTTATGTCTGCATCCCTGATTGAGAGCAGCCAGATGATGGTTGGAGGACGGGGTGATTCCCATAGGCGACAGTTTGAAATGGGTGGTCCTAGTCAAGGGTCATCCAAGAGAGGCAGTTTTAGTTCTGGATCATCTAGTGGCCGCAGTTACTGAGGTTTACGACGTGGAGGTAGTTCCAGTGGAGGATCTAATCAGAGTGGTAGTTCTAGGAACCGCTCTGGAGGTAGTACAGCTAGAAGTGCTGGGAGACAGCTACAGTCAAGTTCTAGCAGGAGAGTGTTAGAAATGTGCCCTAAGAGCCAATACATTTGATGTAATCTCCTTAGAATACATTTCATATATGATATATAAAGGGCAAACTTATTTGTTATCTTTTACATCGTGTAGAGAAATAAATGTCCAAGGTATGCTAAATAAGAGATAAAGTAATCTAAAGAAGATTAGATTCGGAGACCTTTAATCTCTAACTGTAGCATCCCAAAATGTTCCTAATCGTAGGTTATCAAATGGGCATTAATAAACCGTCAAGATTAACACATATTTGGTTGACACTAATACAAGTATGTGGGTGCTCATTAGTGAATGAGTACACTAACGCGATCAACCGTAATTCTCGTATGGAGTATTTATCTATATTTCAAACGAGAACTCATAGTTGCAATAATGCAAATTAGTCCTTAGACATGAGGCATCATGGTTGTCCTGTGATGCGTTATTGATCTTTGATAGCTCTTAAAGGCAAGCCGTAAAAGATTTGTCTTAAGTGTTGTTGGGATCTCTTAATTCATCATAGGGACATGTGAATGTACAATAAGGAATCTCTACTTTCGATAAAGAAGGAGAATGTTTCAAGATGTGATTCAGTAAATCTTTGGCCAAAGTCTTTTGAGCTTGATTGAGAAAGTTGTTCTTAATCATGTTCTTTTGAATCACATGAGGTTGTAAATCATATTAGGGGTTTGACATAATCAATCTGTACCCTAATAATATGATTTGAAACATTGTATAAGAGAAGGACCGTATTGCATTGCAATTCCAACTAAATAGGTTCTTTATCTATTCTGGTTAGCTTGGGTAGCCTTGATATATTGCTAGATGTCACTCTTGGCTTGTGGAAGTTCTAGGATTGATTGTAATCGATCCAATAAAGGAAGAATTAAAAAGAGGTTTTAATTCCAGTTGGTTAGAAAGAGTTCTAATATTTTCTCACTGCCTTGCTAATTAGAACCTAATGTATCGCACACCTTAAATGGTTAACTTTGAGTAATACAAATGAGAATGAGTAAATCAATTTGATTGATTTGATGTGGATGATTTACTACGTGTAAAAACGTATTTGGGCATAAGTAATAGTTAACGGAAAGCCCAAATAGTTGGGTATCAAGCCCAAGGGCTTAAGACACCTAAATATTATGGTTTAAGTGTCATAAGGCCCAATTTTGGAAGCCCAATGGTTAAGTGAATGTGTATGGGAATTGTTTCCATAAGCTTATTAACACACAAACACAATCCAACATCAACCAAATAGGTTTGGGAGATCAAATAGAGATAAAAGAGAGTTTTCAAAGTGAAACACTTTCATCTTTCAAAGTGGTTTAGATTGAAACCAATCTTGAGAATCTTGCACTAGCATCCAAGTATTCTCAAGATACTTCTTCTCATCTCAAGGTTCCATTGGTGTGGAGACTTACATGCCATATACTTTTGTGGATCACATGGAGGAGAAAGATCAAGGAGCAAATATCAAAGATCAAAGAGGAGATCAACAAAGAGGAAATTATCAAGAGAAGACCAAACACAAATTGGTTCATATAATTGCTTCAAGGGTAATTAGATCTTATCCTTTCTCTTGAATTTTCATTTATGAAAAACATATCAATGTTCATGGCTTAAGATACTTGGAGGAAAGTTTTGTTTTTGAATTTAAACAACCACCTTAGACTTCCGCTGCGATTAATTTGATTAAATGCATGTTTAATATTCAAATGAATTTTGGAAAAATATTTTGAAATTCCTAGAGAGAGGTCGTCCTCAGTGTGCAGAGTGTGGCAGGTACCATTCTGGGCCTTGCCAACAGGGAGCTACGGGATGTTATAAGTGTGGACAGTCCCGGAACATTTTCAGAGGGATTGCCCGATGCTTCTTCAAGGTCGAGAGAGGACAACTGCACCACCGCAGGGGATTGGCACTCAAGGTGGACCTCAGGGGACACCACAGTTGTTAGGGACCTCGTCTAGTGGTGGGGCCCGGCCAGTGCAGCCAGCAGAGGTGGTAGTCAGGAGAGGGGACGAGGTGGACATTCCAGGGCTACAGGAGGGTTTATAACATGTCACAGGAGGAGGCACAGGCATCATCGGATGTGATTATAGGTATTTCACCAGCCTTTGGAATTCCTGCTAAAGTTTTAATTGATCATGGGGCTACGCATTCTTTTGTCACACCTAGTTTTGCACACAACGCTGGCGTGAGGCTTTCAGCTTTACGAAGTGAGCTGGCGATCTCCGTACCTACAGGAGAGACCTTTATAGTAGGTACAGGATATAGAAATAGTATGGTGCTAGTATGAGACGTGTTATTGGAGGCAAACTTAATTCCCCTAGATATGGTAGACTTGGATATAATTCTGGGCATGGATTGGTTGGCCAAACATTATGCCTCAGGAGATTGTTTCAGGAAAGAGGTCGTGATCCGTAGTCCCGGGACGACCTGAGGTGACATTTTATGGTGAGCGTAGAGTCCTCCATCTTGCCTTATTTCAGTTATAACGGCAAAAACGGTTGCTCAGGAAGGGGTGTTCAGGATATTTGGCCCATGTTATTGACACCCGGGATAATGGATTGAGGTTGGAGGATATTCCAGGAGTACAGGAATTTCCAGATGTTTTCCCGGAGGATCTTTAGGGTTTACCACCTCACAGGGAAATTGAGTTTACCATTGAGCTCGCTCGGGTACAAACCCCTTTTCTCAGGCGCCGTACAGAATGGCACCAGCAGAGTTAAGGGAATTAAAGACTCAGTTACAGGAGCTGGTGGATAAGGGTTTGTCCCGAACCCAGTTTCTCACCATGGGGCGCTCCAATGTTATTTGTTAAGAAGAAGGATGGCACCATGAGATTATGTATTGACTACAAGCAGTTGAATAAGCTCACGGTAAAGAACCGGTATTTGTTGCCACGGATAGACGATTTGTTTGATCAACTAAAGGGTGCCAAGGTATTTTCTAAGATTGATTTGAGATCTGGGTATCATCAGCTACGTATTAGAGATGAGGATGTGCCTAAGACAGCTTTTAGGATGAGGTATGGGCATTATGAGTTCCTGGTGATACCATTTGGATTGACTAACGCACCAGCTGCGTTTATGGACCTCATGAACAGAGTGTTCCGACGTTATTTGGATCGCTTTGTGATTGTGTTCATAGACGACATCTTGGTATACTCCAAAATTCAAAGAGCGCACATGAAGCATTTGGGAATTGTGCTGAAGACTTTGAGACGAGAACAGGTTGTATGCCAAGTTCAGCAAGTGCCAGTTTTGGTTGGACAGGGTGAGTTTCTTGGGACATGTGATTTCTGGAGAGGGTATTTTTGGGGATCCCCAGAAAGTGGAGGCAGGAGTGAATTGGCCACGACCCACTAATGTTCCTGAGATACGGAGTTTCCTTGGGTTAGCCGGGTACTATTGTCGCTTTGTGGAAGGTTTCTCTACCATAGCGGCACCTCTCACTCGTTTGACAAGGAAGGGAGTCAAGTTTGAATGGCCAGATGAGTGTGAAGAGAGTTTTAACGAACTCAAGACCCGGTTGACCACTCGCCTGGTGTTAGCACTGCCGGACGACACGGGGAACTTCGTAATATACAGTGATGCATCCCGACAAGGATTAGGTTGTGTGCTGATGCAGCAAGGTAGGGTAATCGCTTATGCTTCCAGGCAACTTAAGAAGCATGAGTTGACTACTCATGATTTGGAACTTGCCGCGGTAGTGTTCGCTTTGAAGATTTGGCGACACTATCTCTATGGGGAAACGTGCTAGATTTTCACAGATCACAAGAGTTTGAAGTATCTGTCACCTAGAAGGAACTGAACTTGAGGCAGAGAAGATGGCTCGAGTTAATTAAAGATTATGATTGTACTATTGAGCATCACCCAGGAAGAGCTAATGTGGTAGCTGATGCCCTCGCAGAAAGTCCTCGGGATCGTTAGCTTATTTTCGAGAGTGGTATGTGCCATGGTTAGTAGAGATGAGGAAATTGAGAGTTGAGCTAGGTAGGGATGAGCAGGGAACACTGTTAGCTACTATCTATGTGAGACCAGTGCTAGTAGAACGAATAATTAAAGCCCAGTCACAAGATTCATTAGTCTGTACACTAAGATTAGAGGTGGAAAATGGCGACAGGAACGATTGTTCAGTGAGAAATGATAGAGCCTTGATGGTAGGCACAAGGTTGTATGTCCCTAATATTGAGACACTAAAAGGGAGATTCTCGAGGAGGCCCACTGTCAGCTTTTGCTATGCACCCTGGCAGGTACTAAAATGTATCATACTCTGAAGGAACATTATTGGTGGCCTTTCATGAAGAAACAGATAGCAGAGTACGTTAGTAGGTGTTTAATTTGCCAGCAAGTCAAGGCGAGCGGCAGAAACCATCGGGATTGCTACAGCCACTTCCAATCCCTTAGTGGAAGTGAGAGCACTTAACTATGGACTTTGTGTTCAAACTTCCCCGGACCAATGACAAGCACAATGGAGTGTGGGTTATTGTAGACCGGCTCACTAAATCAGCTCACTTTCTCCGGTGAGAGCAAACTATACTTTGAGTAAACTAGCTAAGATCTTTATAGATGAGATAATGAGACTTCATGGGGTACCAGTATCCATTGTTTCTGCAGAGATCCTCGGTTCACGTCCCGTTTTTGGACGAAGTTGCATGAGGCATTTGGGACCCAGTTACGGTTCAATACCTGCATTTCACCCCCAGGGCAGATGGTCAATCGAGAGAGGACGATTCAGACTTTGGAAGATATGTTGAGAGCTTGTGCATTGCGTTTTAGGGGTGACTGGAATGAGAAATTGCCACTCATGGAGTTTGCTTATAATAATAGCTTCCAGGCGAGTATAGGGATGTCACCGTTCGATGCCTTGTACGGGAAACGATGTAGAACGCCTCTATATTGGGATGAAGTGGGCGAGCACATGTTACAGGTGTCTGAGGATGTGGAAAGAACAAAGAAACAAGTGGAATTAATCAGAGAAAGGCTCAAGGCTGCCCAGGACCGACAAAAGAGTTATGCAGATAATAGGAGGAAAGATCTTCAGTTCGAGGTTGGTGACTGGGTATTTCTGAAACTGTCACCTTGGAAAGGTGTGGTGAGGTTTGGAAAGCGGGGAAAGCTAAGCCCTCGCTATATTGGGCCATATGAAATTGTAGAACGTGTGGGCCCAATAGCATACAGACTGGACTTGCCAGCGGATCTTTCACGAATACACGACGTGTTTCATGTGTCTATGCTCCGGAAGTATATTTCAGATCCATCCCATGTCTTGGAAGAACAACCTATAGAGTTGAGGGATGATCTAAGTTATGTGGAGCAAACCTGTTTAGATTCTGGATTGGAAGATGCAAGTGCTTCGATCCAGAGAGATTCCACTCGTAAAGGTCTTGTGGAGGAGTCACACCGTGGAGGAGGCCACTTGGGAACCCGAAAGAGCAGATGCGGGCCCAGTATCCTTACCTCTTCGAGTGACATGTACGTAAATTTCGAGGACGAAATTTTCATAAGGGGGGTAGATTGTAACAACCCAAACCTTAATTATTATTTATTAAATTAATAATAATAATAATAATAATTAAGGTTTAGTATTTTAATAATAATTAAGGTTTAGTACTGTACCTACTATAAAGGTCTCTCCTGGAGGTACGGAGATCGCCAGCTCACTTCGTAAAGCTGAAAACCTCACGCCGCGTTGTGTGCAAAACTAGGTGTGACAAAAGAATGCGTAGCCCTATGATCAATTAAAACTTTAGCAGGAATTCCAAAGACTGGTGAAATACCTATAATCACATCCAGTGATGCCTGTTCCTCCTCCTGTGACATGTTATAAACCCTGCCTGTAGCCCTGGAATGTCCACCTCGCCCCCTCTGTTGACTACCACCTCTGCTGGCTGCACTAGTCTGGGCCCCACCACTAGACGAGGCCCCTAACAACTGTGGTGTAACCTGAGGTCCACCTTGAGTGCCAATCCCCTGCGTCGGTGCAGATGTCCTCTCTCTACCTTGAAGAAGCATCGGGCAATCCCTCCGAAAATGTCCGGACTGTCCACACTGATAACATCCCGTAGCACTCTGTTGGCAAGGCCCAAAATGGTACCTGCCACACTCTGCACACTGAGGACGACCTCTCCTGCTAGAACTTGACTGTAGCTGTCTCCCAGCACTTTCAGCCTGTACTACCTCCAGAGCGGTTCCCAAAACTACCACTCGGATTAGATCCTCCACTGGAACTACCTCCACGTCGTAAACCTCCGTAACTGTGGCCACTAGATGATCCAGAACTAAAACTGCCTCTCTTGGATGGCCCCTGACTGGGACCACCCATTTCAAACTGTCGCCTATGGGAATCACCCCGTCCTCCAACCATCATCTGGCTGCTCTCAATCAGGGATGAAGACATAACCAAGTCCTCAAAGTTAGTCAGTCGTTGACTAATCACAATGTCTCTAATGGACGCCTTCAACCCTCGGGTGAACAACTGACACTTCTTTCATTCATCTTGTACCAGTGGGGTGCAATACTTGGATAACTCATGGAACTTCTTTTCATACTCCAGGACGGTCATCACACCCTGCTCCAGCTGCAAGAATTCTTCCATCTTCATGTTCTGGTATGCAACTGGATAGTCCTGGATATCAAATGATGCTCGAAAAATTTGCCAAGTGATGGCGGATGGATCCTGAGACCGTATTTTCTGTTCGACTCCCACCAGGATCTCGCATTCCTGGCCAAAAAGAAAGTGGCCAGGGTCACTCTATGATCCTGTGGAACGGCCATCACCCTCATGATCCGCTCCATCCTCTCAATCCACTCCTCTGCCATTGCCGGGGTCACCATCACCATCAAAATCGGTGGCTCCAATCCTCCTAGCCTGACCCTGCATAACTCAGGGAGGGCTCTCTGGGTTGCCCAGATCCAAAGGGCAGGGCCTCAGTCAGGCATCTCCAATGTCTGCTGAAAATTAGGGTCCAGGTGTGGAAGAACTGGCGCCAGTGCGGCCCCTGTCCCGATCTCCCACCTGAGACTGTTCACACTGCTGTGGCTCAGGATGGGGTTCCTCTCTTCTAAGCCTGGACGACGTCCTACTCCCTCTCCTAGTGCCACCACGCTTTGGGCCCATGATTCTGTCAAAAGAAACAAAAACTTAATAAAACTGAATTGCACATAAAGCGCAGAGTCTCCAGGAATTTAACCTAATGCTCTGATACCAAGTCGCAGGACCCGACCCAAATTCCACTTTGGAATCTGAGCCGAACCCTGTACGTACCCGACACCTGGCAGGTGCCAAACACAATTGACCTTATTGCCCTTCTAGTCAAAATTTCAACTAAAACTGGGGTTTGACTTCTGCCGAAAATTCGGCAGAGTCTCCCTTGTAATTAGACCCAACCCAAGGTTACATCTGTCCACAAGCAACCAAAATACACACCAACTGCCAGCATGCAAAATACTTAATCAAACATAAATCTTAAAAGCCTTGAAATCAACTATAATCTACCACCTAGGTGTACCCATTTAGAAATCCGTCAATTCCCTTCTTGTGCCACCGGAGTGACACATTCTCGAAGGTCTCGGTGACGCAAGGTCAACCCAAACCGCAATCTCGCAGGATTCAGGGGACACTAGGTCAACCTGATCCGCAATCTCGCACCTCACGGTTCGGGGCGTCCCCGTAACTCGTGGGGCAGTGTCAAGCATGCTGACCTAACCGAAGGAAGCAGGATGTCCGTCGACACCATTAAAACCAAAGGCAACTGGATGTCCGTAGACATCGTTATAACCGAAGGCAACCATTTAAATCCGAAGGCAACCTTTATTAATCTTGGGTACCTATGGTGGTTTCTAAGAAAATATGATTTTAGAAAAAGCTAAAAAGAAATAAAATGAATTCTTAATTATTTAAGAACTCTTCTGCCATTTAATCTGTTATTTAATTAGATTCTCCCTTTTTCCTGTATCCCTTAAAGATATCTCACTCGGCAGCATATAAATTGACTTGCTTAAAAGCATATAATAATTAAAACATATAAAAGCGCTAAATCAAGCTGTTAACACTCTGATCAATGAATAACTTATTCAAGATCAAATAATAAGAATAAATTGCATTAAATCATTTATAAAACAAACAGTCCACTCAGATACTCTAGTTAGCTGGACCCTTTTGAAGGTCCCTCCTCCGGGTCACCTGGTGCCCGGGTGCCTGAATAACCACCGCAATCAGGAAAATAATATTAAATTAAAAATCCTGACCCCCGGCTCCTAAAAGTACGTGCTTCACTTTAAAAGTTATTCATATGCCCACATTAACTTTTCCTCTCAGTGGACACGCTTTAGAAGTATCTCGGGACTTAAAAGTGATAAAGTCCATAAAAGTCAACTCGGGACCCCATGGGGTCCACGACCTCAGAATTCTAATCTGATCGTCCCTAAGGGTTCCACTATACTTGGGACACATGTCCCGAGAGTTTGGTCTGAAATCGGACGGTCGGATTGCTCACGATCGCACGATTAGACGGTGTAACGATTTCTCGTAATACTAACCCTATAGTTGGCCTTTTCGGAGTATCCGGGACATCGATTTACGATCCGTCGAATCCTACACGATCCTGAAAGTACCTAGATCAACATACTCCAGTTTGACTATGATCCAACGGCCCGAACGTATTGAACCCGAAAAACGCACACTATGCGAGATCCGTTCGGGGTTCAAACGTTATCGAATTGAGATCCGCGAATTCCTACGTGCTCGTGAAGACACGAGGATTTTTTGGGACCAAGAGTGGTCCCTGCTACCTGGCCCACGCGCCAGCCGCGCGTGGGTGTGAATAGTAAATTCCGGCGGCCGGAAAATCTCCAAACCGCCAGCCCAAACTCCTATCCTTGGTAATACACCCTATTTGGAATCACTTTTGTTCTTGGACTATGGCCAAAAAATGAACGGAAGTGACTGAAACGCAGCTCTCAAACTCGGCAGAATTTCAACTCGAAATTTAACCTGTCAAACCTCAAAATCTCTCCAATCCTACCCAACCATCAGCTAGATCATGAAAATCAGTCGAATTTCCATACCTCATTTGTCCGATTCGGTGGAGAATTGAGGGAGAACCAAGGGTTTGAAATTCTGAGAAAAACCAGCCAAATCCGGGCTGTTTCCGGTGGCTGAACTGTCGACGGAGGCGGCGCAGCCTGGGGTGTGGCGGCGAGGTTGGGCTGGTCCAATCTTGGCTGGTTTCGTGTCAGGCAATGAGGTGAGGTGGTGGCTATGGAGGTTTGGAGAAGCTGCTGGAAAAATTTTCTAAAGGGGTAGGGGTTTGCGCGAGGAAGAAGGGAGAGTGAGGAGAGAGAGAAGCAGATTTTTTTAAAAAAAATCTGATTTTTTGAAATTACAATTTTAGCCAATTTTCGTAATTAGCTCGTAATTTCTTCGTTACAAGTCCAAATTCAAGTCTACTACGTGTCTACGGACTCGTTTTCGTCGCGCTCTACACAATGGTACAAATGAAATCTCCAAATTTCTTCCGGTCAAAAAGCCAACTTAAAACCTAATAAAATATTCTGAGGGTAGTTTAGTATTTTCATTTATTAAATAATAATTAAGGTTTGGGTTGTTACATATAGAAAGTATAATAAATTTTGGGCTAAAAATATAAATAATATTAGACAAGAAAATGAGAAAACAAAAATTAGTTGAAGGCAAATATCGAAAAAAAAAACAGACGAGGTCAAGAGGCGAAAGACCAAATAAGTCCAAGACAACCAATGGCTGTCCCACATTGTTCTCCGCACGTCTATATTACGCGGGATATTCTTTCTCTCTCCTCTTAAACCCCCCGAAAAACAAGAAACATTCTGACGAAGAAAAAAAAATCCAAACAGAAAAACATATTATCAAAATATCCAATTAGCTATATCCTTCTTCTGGGTTGGATTGGATTAGAGCTCTGCATGACTTTCTGTTTTGATTCCATTTTCCATGAATTTCTTAAATTTCTGATCGTGAAGACAATGTTGAATTGGTTAATATACCTCCTCCACGTTCAAAACACAAAAGTATAATCTTGGGCGCTAATTTAATAGCCACTCTCTGCTGCATACATTGTTTGTTTTGCTGCTTGCATGTCATATCACCACGTTCAAATCTTGAAAAATCTCAGCTTTACGATTGAGATTCATTGGGGAACTTGTGGGTTCTTCCTAAAGCTGAGAAATTTGAATTGGGTTATTGCCAGATTTGAAGATTTTAATTATCTGGTGCGCGTCATTCCAAGACCAAGGAGCAGAAGGGCGCGCGGCCATTGTTGTTGGAAGCCAGAAAGGCTGGTGCTTTCGAAACGTTTCTGTTTGGTTTGAGGGAAATTGCAGGATTTTGTGTCAAGTTCGATGAAATGAGAAGGAAAATATATGGATGGGATGGAAATGAGAAGAGGCAGTTATGCGGTTGTTTTTATGATTCTGCTTTGTGCATTGGTGATAAGGGCCTCCGAGGGGGTGAGGAGGACAAGGGAAACATTTATAGGCAATGGAGATGGTTGGGTTTCGCAGGAGATAGACGAAGACATGGTATGAATAAATTTGAATTTCCTTCTAATTTTTCTCTGCTGGTTTTTTCCTCTTTCGTGATTATTAGCTATGTTCTGACCTTCAAGGTTGAAACCATTTTGCCATTTTTCCATTTTGCAATTGGGATGGTAGGCATAGCCTTGTGGAAATTCTAGTTTCTTGAAATTTCTTGGTCACTATAATGCAGAAAATCGGCCAAACTGCTTTACCTTTAATTAGAAATTGATTAAAACTTGTATCAATATTTTTTTTATTTTTAAATCTAAGCTTTTTCTTGTCACTGCAATGTACATGATTGTTTTTATTTTTTCGTCGGATGCCTAATAGCATAATGGCATCGTTTTTCAATTTTTCCGATGCCTATGCAGTGTAGTCTATTTTTGTGGTAGTGTGTATTCTCTTGAAATCAAGCAAGAACTAACCTTTGGTTGCTAATGAGAAGAGAAATTAAAGTCAGTCGGTCTGCGATCTTGCCTAACATGTAACACTAGCAGGTTCCTGTTACAACAAAGCTAAGAATCTATTTAGGTGACACAATTATATAGGTTTTTTGATACACGGGGAGATCAATGTATAAGTTTCTGGCACTTGAAAGCAAGATTGGGTTATTTATACTGAAGCTACATGCAAACATGTATCATTCTTATATAAGAGGATCATCACCAATATTTGACAAGATATTCTGACTGCAGGCAGAGCAGGCATGGGTACATTGCAGGAAAAAACTGATAGATGGCAAAGATGATGTTGAAAACTTTAACTTGCATATCCCACAGGAGGCGACCAGTGACTCTGAAACAATGTTCTTAACAAGAAGCAACATACATAATGCAATTTTAGTTCTTCCTCCTCATGTGAAACAAACACTTCTTGATTGCTTAAGAAAGAAAGGGCTTCTGTTTCGTGCTTCTGGCAAAAAGGCTAGCTCCAAGAACTGGCTCATCGACTACTTAGAGTGGCTTTTAAGTTGGCCTCATGCTCCTAGAAGATATTTGGCGCGTGATTCACATAGGCCAATGGAACTGACTCCTGCTCCTGACCTAGCTCCAGGGCCTGCTCCTGATCTAGCTCCAGGGCCTGCTCCTGATCTAGCTCCAGGGCCTGCTCCTGATCTAGCTCCAAGCCCTTCTCCGCTTCTAGCTCCAGGCCCTGCAGCTAAGTTGCCTAGACAACAAGCACCTTCACCTTCTCCTTCTAAACATATCCATACTACTTTTCGTGCTAGTCCAAATCCACCACCAAAGGATCCCTCGTCCAAAAAGAAAAATCCACCATTAAAGGATCCCTCACCGAAAAAGACAAATCAACCACCAAAGAACCCCTCACCAAAAAAGAGAAGTCCACTAACAAAGGAATCAAAAACTGAAAGGCCGCCTGCAAAGGATAATAGCAGTCTGATCAAACTAATTGCTATTGCTGGAACTGCAGTAGTTACACTTATCATTCTTGCGCTTCTCTGTTTTTGTTGTCTTAAGAAAAGGAGAAGCAGAAAAGTTGGTCCAAGAAATGGACAAAATGATGACAGGCCTCTTCTCACATTGTCTGCTGGTATGCAATTCTTAGATTTTTCGTTTATTGACTGATGACTATCTTCACATTCTAAGGCGTTTCACTATATTTGTAATGCCACAGGCTCTTCACAGAAGTCTACTGGTTTAGAAAATTCCAATAACAAAGAGTTCAGCACTAGCGGAGATTTTGTAAACAATATGCCCTCGAAAACTGAAAATGAACCTTCGCCAGGTGAGGCAAGTACATCAGAAGGCACAGCAAGAGGGCCATTGCCTCCCCTAAAACCTCCCCCTGGAAGACCAGCTCCTCCGCCTCCTGGACCACCACCACCACCTCCTCCTCGTCCTTGCGCCCCACCGCCTCCAAAAGTTGCACCTCCACCAAAGCCATTGCCTGGTAAGATCCATCGTCCACCTTTAGGACCACATCGCAAAGGAAACAGTGTTGATGGTGATGTTGATGGTGAGTGTGGATCTCAAAAAGCCAAGTTAAAGCCATTCTTCTGGGATAAGGTTGTTGCCAATTCTGATCAATCAATGGTCTGGCATGAGATCAGTGCAGGATCATTTCAGTAAGGCTGTAACTCTCATGATGAATCTAATTTTCAATAAATAAACTAACTTTAAATACTCCAATTTAACTTCCAACTTCTGTACAGATTCAATGAGGAGCAGATAGAGTCTCTATTTGGTTATAACGCTGTGGATAAAGCCACAAATGATCGCAGGATGGAAGCATCATCCTTAGAACCTGCAATCCAGTATATTCAAATTATTGACAGAAAGAAAGCACAAAATCTATCAATTCTTCTACGAGCATTGAATGTGTCCACGGAAGAAGTTTCCGATGCCCTCCGAGAAGGTGAATCTCTCTCTCTCTCTCTCTCTCTCTCTCTCTCTCTCTACTAAAAGACATTTCTCGTGGTGAAAAACTTTACATGATTGTTTGCCAATATGAAGTTCCATGTTATGTTTTTCTTCATTTTGGTTTAAGTACTAAATACGTTTAGAAAAAGAGGATGAATAAATCAACACCACGTACAAAACTTGACTATCATGTTACACAGAATAAAAACTAGAAATACGATGTTTTAATAAAGTAAAAACAAGAAATGAAGTTCCATGTTATATTTTTCTTCATTTTGGTTTAAGTACTAAAATACGTTTAGGAAAAGAGGATGAATAAATCAACACCATGTACAAAACTTGACTATCATGTTACACAGAATAAAAACTAGAAATACGATGTTTTAATCAAGTAAAAACAAGAAATACCCTGTTTTAATCATTTGTCCTGGATGATGGGCTGGTCAGTGTGTTATTTCTTATCACTAATATAGTTCTTAACTTTTTAACCATTGAGATTGTCAGGTTTAAAAGGCATCACTGACTTACCTTTATTGATTGGATCAGGTAATGAGCTTCCTTTGGAGCTTCTCCAGACCTTGTTGAAGATGGCGCCGACTGCTGAAGAAGAACTGAAGCTCAGGTTATACACCGGCGATATTGCTCTACTTGGCCCTGCAGAGCGGTTCCTCAAAGCCATGGTTGACATACCATTTGCTTTCAAGCGCATAGAGTCACTGGTGTTCATGTGTTCCGTCCCAGAAGAGGTCACTACCACCAAAGAGTCCTTTGTAACTTTAGAGGTGAGACACTAGATCCATGAATGCATATTCATATCCAATCATATGTTGCAAGCTTTCTTTAGATATTTGTCAGTCATGTCCTTTAATGTTTAATAAGACAGCAACCTTCAATATTTCTGTATTATCTGACCATTCCTCATCTTAAATGTCAGGTTGCTTGCAACAAACTCAGAAAGAGCAGGCTGTTCCTAAAACTTTTAGAAGCAGTTCTGAAAACTGGAAACCGCATGAATGATGGTACCTACCGTGGTCGTGCGCAGGCATTTAGGCTTGATACACTCTTAAAACTGGCTGATGTAAAAGGCATTGATGGCAAAACCACTCTCTTGCACTTTGTTGTTCAAGAGATCATCCGTTCTGAGGGCCGAAGAGCTGCCCGCACAGCCAGAGCAAGCCGGAGCATGTCCAACGTGAGTACAGAGGATTTAGCTGAGGATGTCAATGAGGAATCAGAAGAGCATTATTGTAGCCTTGGTCTTCAAGTTGTCTCCGGTTTAAGCGATGAACTTCAAGATGTGAGGAAGGCAGCTCTTGTAGATGCTGATGGCCTAACGTCAACAGTAGGAGTTCTTGGCCAATCACTAATAAAAACACGAGATTTTATAAATGTTGAGATGAAGAATCTGGACGAAGACAGTGAGTTCCAACGTACGCTAGCCAGTTTTGTGGAGCGTGCAGAATCTGACATAACATGGCTGTTGGAAGAAGAAAGGAGGATAACTGCTCTTGTGAAGAGCACAGCGGATTACTTCCACGGGAATGCAGGGAAGGAGGAAGGCATTCGTTTGTTTGTGATTGTTAGAGATTTCTTGGTAATTCTAAACAAAGTATGTACAGAGGTTCGAAATTCAGCAATGAGGTCAGCAAAGACTGCCAAGAAAGAGACCCCCATAGAGGCAGCTTCAGAAAACCGCCAGCCGGCTACAGATATGCGTCAGCGACTGTTTCCAGCAATTGCAGAACGGCGAGTGGAGGATGGTTTCAGTTCAGATGATGAGGCCTAGCTTTTCATTTAGAATAGGTATATGGGAGTTCTGGCTTGGAAGCGTATTGTTTTCCTCTCTGGTTTGGTAATCCGAAACGAATGGAAGAATTTCAATCACCTATTACTTATTCTTTGGTTGTGTTTTCAAGGAAATCAAAGTTTACTTTTGAGTCAAGTAAGGCGACAGTGCTGAAAACATGTGTGCAGAATGAAATTGGCCTTCAAATCTTATTGGGATATATAAGACAATGTTTGTGGAAGTAGCTATAGTAAATCTTTTATTATGTTCAAACTCCAAGCTCAATGGCAATGTCTGGCATAATGCTATTTGTTTGGCTTTCCACCAATGTACCTTTCCCTCACTATTTTCATTGTCGTCTGCACATTTTTCAGGTGGCATGATGACCAAAAATGTCAGTTCTATCCCGCAACAGAATTTGCTTTCGAAATTTTTCGCATGTCTAGCACTGGCTCCATCGATCCAAAGACAAATGGGATTTTCAAAATATACATAAAGACTTGTGAAATCCAAAACAACAGTAAAACCATTTCTGTTTTTGTCCACCCATATTTATAACACATGTATTTATAACAATATAACGGTCACGCACCTAAATATTTTGAAATTAAACCGATATCAAACAACAATTAAAATTAGATCAAAATGACTTTTTTTAATTGTTTGCTATATGTTTCCTATTTTTTGTCTTTAGGGTCTTGTTCTTGTCCTATGTACCAAAAAACATTGTTTTATCATTCTCCATTTATTATTTTTCTTTTATTTTAACAAAATTATGCTCCCATCTTTTAAAAATAAATAAATAAATTCCTCAAAAACAGGAATAAAAAAATATATATATTAAACGACATTACGTAAATAAAAAAAAACGCGAGGACATTACCGTTAATCAACGTGGGAAAGAAACGGGAAAGTAGCCCAAGGGATATGGTCCCACATACTTGGACCAATAATAACGCGACACGTCACAAAGTCCCTGGTCAAAACCCTACTACGAACTCTATATAAACCCTCTACTGTCGTTGTAGTTACGCACTGAACTCCTCGATAGCTTACAAATCAAAAGCTTCAATTCAAGACCTTCTCTCTCTCCGATGGCTCCGAAGAAGCTTCTAGATGACCCACCTGTGGTGGAAGACTCCGATGACGAAACTGTCGACGAAGAACCAGAGGAAGAAGACGACGCCGTTGAAGCTGAAGACGGCAAAGCAAAATCGGGAGATGATAACCATGACGGTGATGAAGAAGAAGGAGAAGAAGACGCCGACGAGGAAGACGAAGACGAAGAGGACAATGAGGAAAAGAAAGAGAAGCCCTCTTCTAAGAAGCCCCTGTTAACTTCTTCATCGGCGGTTTCGAATTCAAATCCCCAATGGCCATCTGCCTCCGAAGACGATTCCGGATCCGGGTCGGAAACGGAGTCCGAAAACAACAGCCAATCACCATCAGCTTCCGACTTCACCATCAAGCCTATTGTTTCGAAGCCCATGAACGACCCCGTCAAGCCCAACAAGAAGAATGCTCCGGCGAAGCCCACGCCGGCATCCAATTCCGGGTCAAAGCGCCTGGAGACCGAACCCAACAAGAAGAATGCTCCATCGTCGTCCAATTCCGTGTCAAAGCGCCGGGCGGAGACCGAGCCCAACCCGAAGGACTCTAAGAAGAGGAAGGTCGTGAACAGTGGAGATGACGATGATGGGAAAAAGGGACGGCTTTGGAGCGAAGATGATGAAATTGCGATCTTGAAGGGCATGATAGAGTACCAAGTCAAAAATGGCCCCGTAACAAATTCGACTATGGGCGCATTCCATGAGTTTATCAAGAAAAAATTGCAGGTCGATGTAAGCAAGCTGCAGTTGAGCGATAAGATCAGGAGGTTGAAGATGAAGTACCAGAAGAAGGGCGAGAATGGCGAGGACCCGGTGTTTTCCAAGCCCCACGAAGTCAAGTCCTTTGATCTATCGAAGAGGGTTTGGGATGTTGAGGCTAATGGGGTCGATGATAATGCAAAGGACAGCAAGAGGAAGCCAAGGAAGAGCAATAAGGTTGACAAAGCTACAGTCTTGGCCTTACCTGTTTCAGATGTAGCACCCGTTTCAGATGTAGCTGAGAAGAAAGAGGAGCTGAATGTAGCTAATGGTGGAATCAAGGCTGACCCGGTTGACTTTTGGTCTAAATACCCATGCCTGAGTGGTTCTTTGGGGTTGGACAATTCCACACCGAGGTCAGATTTAACTACCCTTATGATTCAGAAAATGCCTTTGATTGGGAAATCGAAGGCTAAAGAGTTGGAGGGGAAGTGGAGGGCCTTGCAGCTCATTGAAATGGAGTTGTCTGTCAAGAAGCTTGCTTTGATGCAGGAACAGGCTAAATTTGTATTGGATTCAATGAAGTCTTCGGAGGATTAGAGGTTACTTTGAAGGTAATTCATGGTTTTTCTGGACTTTTTGTTAATATTTGAGTTGAAAACTTAGTGGTATTTTCTTCAGATGGAAGTTGTTTTGTTTTATCCATTGGGTTCTCAAATTTTGATAAAGAATATTGTTTGCTATTAGCCTAAGGTATACCATATGTTACATGGAGATTATTTCCGTATAATTCAAGTCATTTCTTTATGGTATTTTAGCTCTGTCTTTTGCAATTTATTTTGAGACTGGATGGGGTTTGCTAAATAGTCTTGTTGATTGGAAAATATGATGTTACAAGATTTCCTTTGTTGCGTGGTAACAATTTGTTTTATTGGTGGTACAGATCTTTATAGGGTTTTAACTTCTAAGTATCTGTAGTCTGAAGATTCAGGGTAGGAAATGAGAGATAATTCGACCCACTAGAATTTATCAAGTTCATATGAACTCAGGTGAAGAATTTGTCCCACTAAAAAGGAGGGAGCCGAATATTTCACATGGCACTCTAACCCCATTCTTAGGTGTGGAATTATAAGAGGCGTCCTTCTTTCTACAGATAGAAGTCTTCCCTAAGGTTGCTCTAAAATGGAATTGTAGCCCATGCCCTGCATGTGGATGCTATGGTACCAAATGATAGGAGAACTTGTCTCTGTAAAACTGGCGTGCAAGTCCAATAGTTCATGTACTCACTACTAATTCGATGTTTGATTACAAGAGGCACATGATACGAGTTTTTTTTTTTATGGAATTGTGATGCTTTTCTAAATCTTATTCCTGATTGATATTCTTGAGGGTCTTGAATAGATTCCTTTCTGTTGCCTGAAGAATCAGAGTAGGTACTGGTAATTTAACTAACTAAGCTTTCTTTATGGAATTGAGATTCCTTTCAAATGTGGTCTTTAATTATTATACACGTTTTTCAGAGCGAGTAGAGTTGATGGTTAACATGATAGAACCAGCATATAGTAAGGGGTCTTTTTAACTTG